>VDFB02168118.1:5968352-6232471 GCA_007258455.2 Sequoia sempervirens
TAAAACATCCAAAAAATCAAAACAATTGTAAAACATTACACAAAATCCAAAACAACCTCAAATAACTAGAAAACTCAAAACGTTCAAATATCGCTCAAAATCTTAAAAATAACCTCAAAACATTTCAAACTTTCTAAAAAATTGAAATATTCAAGAAAACAAAATCACCCATCCCATTTCACTTTTACTCATAATAAACTTTCACCCATAATAAATTGATCGACACCTTCAACCTTTGGCAAAACAAACAGAAACAAATACAACACTTGGCGAAACACGAGTTAAAAAGTGAAAAATCATAAGTCTTGATTATCATTTGAGCATTCCAGTTAACATTCATATAGAAATCCAAACATTTCTTACATATTGAAAGATGGAGAAATAGTTTTCTTCCCTTCTAGGGTTTAGGACCTAAAAGGGTAATTTTCACTAACTTTCACTCAAGAACAAACCATTGACATTTCCATGCAAAAGAGAAATAAATATTACAAGAGGGCTATTCTAGGGGTTGAATATGATCTAATGAGGGGTTCACCATCAATTTTAGACTTGGGAAATACAATATAATGAAAGATGAATTGAAAAACCCTAATTGAATGCAAACTAACACTGATTGACCTATAAAATTGAATGAAATGAAGTAGAAAACCAAAGACAAGAAGATATGCACTGGAAAACTAGAGATGGTTGAATGCAGGCTTGAATCACCCAAAAAAATTGCTTTTACTACTAACTAGGACTCATTCGCCAAGCTTAGTGAATCCGTTTTGTTTCTGAGAAACCGTGCAGGAACAGGTTTTGGGGAAAAGGGTATCCAAATCTGCAAAGTCCTAAAAATTTGACAAGAATTGGGACTCATTCGCCAAAACTGGTGAATCAATCCAGTTAGGATTTTCTACAACTTAAAAAGCTAATCCTAATCTTCTTTTTTTACTCTGTCCTTCCTGATTTGTTTTCAGATCTAAATCCTAGAATTACAACCTATAGGTCTTCTCCAAGGTTCTCCAATGCTTGATGACAACTTTGACAACTTTTAAGCTATCGACAACTTTTTTCCAATCTTTCTCCTTAGGAAATTTGTAACCTAGGCCTATAAATCACACACAAAGGAGAGGGAAAAAAGTTATGGTGTTAGTAGATAGGGGTTTTCCTTGGTCAAACCTCGTTTTGGAAATCAATCCTTGAAATGAAATCAAATAAGAATGGAGAATGATGAATGAACAAATAACAATGTTGCAACTCAGCAAACCCTAGTAATAAGGTGCTACAAACATATAAATAATGGCTTCAATGGATGTAGATTTGGTTCTTGCTTGAGTGATGTTGATCTTGAATGTAATGCTTGCTTGAATCACAAAATCCTACACCACAATTTTTAGCTCTAGAACAACATGATGCATGAAATCTTTAAAATGATGATTGATGTTTGAATGTTTCTCTAGAATGCTTGAAAATATCCTCTTGAAGACAATTGAAGCTCTTGAATTCTCTTGAATACTCTTGAATACTCTTGTGAACACTTGATTTCTTATGAGATTGCTAGGTGAAAATATGAGTGAAAGAACCTTGTATTGATACTCAATTATGCAATAATTCCTGAAATTAGAACACTACAAGTTGACATTAGATCTAGGAGAATAATATCCCATCAAAAATTTGAATTTATTTTAATTTTGGGCCACACAGGACTCATTCTCCAAAGGTAGCAAATGAGTCCCATCTGGCATAATGTATGGGACAAAAAATCAAAAGTGCTTAGAAAGGTGTGAAATCTAGTCCGGGACCAAAAGACCTAGGTGGGACCCATTCTCCCAAGGTGGTGAATGAGTCCTAGATCACTAAATATGGGTCATTCAAACCAGAAACACCTGAATTATGATTGGATACTGATTGGTGTTGGGATTATCCTCGAAAAGATGTAATAAATGAGGCTTATGGATGCAAAATAGGGCCAATGAAAGCATAAGAGGACCCAATTATTAATGACACTTGCCTAGAGGAGTGTAAAAATATGTTACAACACTTTAGAACACTTCAAATAAGGTGAGATTAATGTTTATTTTGATTAAAATGGGTTTATTAATTGATAAAACCTTAGAAAATGTGAAAGTGTGTTACAACACTTTAGCAAGGTACCATTTATATCCATTAGTTCACAAGGCCCCAAGACCTAATGTGAATGTATCAACCACATTACAATACTAAATCAAGGTAACCTTAAGCCCAATTTCACAAGGAGGGACCAAATAAGTGTGAAAATGTCCTTGACGTTTTTTGACACTACACAAATATATCCTTACTACAACAAAAATCATCATTGGAAATCACACAAAAACAAAATTTATTTGATACGAGATATGAATAACATTTACTATTTGATTCATGTGATCTTTTCTTATGATTTATCTTATTGATCTATTCTTATGATCTCTCAATGATGTCTACAACATGATTTAGAGAGAAAGGAATGGGGAATTTATCATTTCTTTTGTTTGTTGTGCTTGTTGGATATCCTTGTAATACTACCTTGATGAATACTTGCCTTGCATGTGTAGGGGTAGTCTCAAGTAAAACAATGGCCAAGACATACCAGGTTCTTCATACCTTTTGTGTATTAGTCTCCTTAACTTTATGACTCTATTATTTCACATGATCAAACATTTTTTTTCATATGTCAGGTATAAACAAGGATACTCCTGTCTATTTGTAGAGTCAAATTCCATGCATTAGATACAACACCACCCTAGTTATTCATACCTTGGTGCATCGTTTCTATTTGCTATACAAACAATAAGGATTGTTATGATGGAAAGCATTACCTAAGAGTAAAATCAAAATCATCTATCCCATCTCATCCCATCTCTAATAAAATCTTGGATTAATCATAGTTTTATTTGTATCTTGGTCAACATCATCATCCTATTCTATCTCAGCATTCTTCTTCTACTTTTATCTATCTTGTTCTTCTAACTCTATTAACATTTCTATCCAAGTTTCAAATATTTGTGTGATATAATTGTATATTTTCATATAGTGGTTTACAATTTTTGGCCAAACTGGACACTGAAATAATTATTTTTAACTAAATATTCCCTTTTAGGCACCTATAGTGGCTAAACCGTGAGGAATTTGAAGATGATACAAACTAGAGTTTCATGAAATTTTGTTTGTAGATTCTAAATATATTTTTTTTCAAAAAATTTGGAATCAGATTGCACTTCTTTTTCCATCTCCCTCAAAAACTAGTTTTTTTCATAAAACAACATTTTTAAAAAGTGACACTCACCGTATAATGCATAACTTTCTTTCCATGAAGGATAAAATTATAATTCTTTCAAATTTAGATTTGTAACTCTGATATCTACTATTTCCACTTTGTTAGATAGTTTTTTATTGAATATTTTTTCTTTAATCAAGTTTTAAATTCAAATCAATTACAATTTAGACATAGCACGACCGTATAACACGTAACTTTTTTTGTATGTATCGAAATTAAATTTATTTATTTTTGTTGGATCAAGGACTCCAATATCTTGTGTACTCATATTTAAAAAAAAAATGATAATTTTCTATTTTTCCACATGTGCAAAATAGAGAGCTTGATTTTCAGTGAAAAACCTACATTCACAAGAAATAAAAAATAAATATAATAATCAAATTAAATCTAATGAAAATTATACTTTTTTGGAATCTTATAGTAAGGACTACATACTTACAAAAAAAAAAAATTTAAATGAATTCATTTGATCCCCCAAAAGGTAAATCAAAAGTGGTTTTTTATCAACATTTTGATAGGTGTAAAGGAGACTCCGTTATAGGTATGGTTTAAAACTCTTGGGGTTATATTCAAGGGGGCTTGGTATAAGGTGGTTTGATCAAACCATATTCAATTGGAATCCTTTAAATGGAAATTTTCAAGGCTTAAATCATTATATTTTCTAAAAATATGTAATTTCAGCAAAAATCAGGATCTCCCAGAAAGTGTAAACCGCTATTGTGGCAACACCTGCTCTCCTGCTACCCAAGGTCGATAATTGTCTATACATCATAAAATATATCTACATTAACCATTTTCACTTCCTAGGATTTACCTTTCATCATCTAATTAAGATAAATCCTCTTGTAATATTATCATGATCTCAACTGAAAAATTAGTTTTTTCACTTGATCTCTTGAGGGGGCAGCCTACCAACATTCCTTTGTCCACTGGGGTATAGTGGGGCATCTAAAAATAAAGAATTTTTTTAATTTTTTGATCCAAAAAACATCAATTCTTTGAAGCAATGTATCAAGTACCTCACTTCAAAGAGGGGCAAAATATAGACACGTTAAATTTTCCTAAAGATGTAACATACTTTATTTCACTTACTAGCGCCTTTTTGAGTCTATTATCACCTAATTCTTCCATTTAATTAAATAATGTAAATTATTTAGTTAAAATCACCTTCTCTCCTATAAATTAAATAAATCAATTTCAGCTAATTAATTCACTTTACTTCATGCTAATTTCATTCTAATTTGATTAAATAATGTAAATTATTTAATTAAACGTCATAATCATACTTTGGTTAAATAATTCATGATTTACTTAAAGTATCTAATTTCATCCAATTGCATAATTAAATGATCTCTTAAATTGCTTATTTTATTAATTATCCCTCCAATCCTCTAACTTTTCCAACTTGCACAAAAATATTCTCTTGGAATATTCCCTTTTTTAAATTCATGATGATCGAATAAATATTCCAAGGACACCAAAACTTTGATACTATGATTTCCATTTAACTGAACAATACCATCCTCTAAATCCCACACATCATCTAGGAAAATTATTTGCATTCATCAACACTGCCCTCAAAAAAGGTATGAGCAAACATCTCAACATTTTTCGAGGAAGGCTTGGATCTTTTTTTTTTTCCAAACACCTTCCAATGTTTAGCATTGTGAGGAACACTTGGTTTATAAATCATCTCAATTCTATATGAGTCATTCTTAAAATTGGGGTGAGACAACAATAGGGAGGAATATGCATCTAATGAATCAGCTTTGGAATTCAATACTCGAGGTATAGATTTTATGGAGAAAGCATCAAATTGGTCAATACAATCACATACCTTATTCTGGTAATACCTCATTCTCTCATTTTTAATCACGAAAATCTTGCATACCTGCTTAACTATCAATTTAGCATCTCCCAAGGCTCTTAACATCTTAATCCCCATTTCTCTTGTTACAAATAGTCCTAACAAAAAAAGTTTCATATACTATGGTATTATTACTATTTCTAAATGTGCTGTCAAAAAATGGCTCCTTGTCATTTTCATGGCCTTTTAGATCTTGTTTCATGGTATTTGATCTATTTTTCTTTGATTTCATGTTGTAACATGGCTTGAACATGGATATTTAGGTACTAAAATTCAAATAATGATGTCTTGTGAAGGTGTTGTGAAGTGTAGTAAGACATTTCTACATTCTTCTAGACTCTATTTATTACTACTCACCTAAAAATCACCACCTTTTCATCACTAAACAAGTCCTATTTTGAAGTTTTGTAAAGTCTTGTAACAAAATTTCATGCTTTTCTAGGCACAACTTCACTATTTATCCCTTTCTTATGCTTTATTTGACCCCTTTATGCCCTTATAAACTTTAATTAAGTGTATTTTTTAGTGTAAGCCCAACAAACAACATTAAATGCAACTTAAATCCTGACACCCATTTTCAGGTCCTAGGTGGGACCCATTCACCATGGGTGGTGAATGAGTCCCCCTTGGCTCCAAATTCAAAATATTTAAAATTTCCTTTCGGGGTTTTATTTAAAAACACTTGATGTCAGCCTGTGATGAGGTATGAATGGGTAACTAAGGCACAAGATTGTATAAATAAGTGATTTTCACCTCATTTTACATCTCTTCATTCATTCAAGCATTCAATCTCATATCTCAAGCATTCAAACATCTTACAATATCAATTCAAGCATTAGTCAAACACTTTGGAGCATCCATGGATACAACTTCAGATTTTTATCATCAAGGGTTTGGTAAGTTGATAGCACTTGTATGTTATTAGTTTATCTTTCTCTTGAGTTTCATTATTTTATTAAGGGTTTGATTACCAAAAGTGGGGGTTTGACCAAGGAAAACCCCTATTTTCTAACCCTCAACCATTTCTCCCCTATTGCATGTGTGTTTGTAGACTTTTGTATGCAAATTTAACAAGATTTTTGGTGTTGAAGATTGACCAACAAGTCAACTAGGTGATTCAAGTCAAATCAAGTATATTTCAAGTTTGGAGAAGGTTTTATGTCTGTTTCCTACATAATTGACTTATGCAACCCGACAATCAGAGATTTCTCGATCTGGTGTTGTAGAGTTATCTCTTGATTTTTTAGAATTTTGGGAGAGGACTGATTCGCCACTAGTGGTGAATGAGTCCCACCTTAGGACTAAAAATCTAAATTTTGTCAGATTCTGGTCCCAACAGTCAGAAACCAGTTTCTAACACTTTTTCACTAGGAGCGGGACTAATTCGCCACCCTGGACGAATGCGTCCCACTATGAAATTTCAATAATTTTAGTCAGCATTCACAACATTCTAGATTCATCAAATATTTCCCAGGTGCACTTTGTTTCATCTCATTTCTTTATGTTTTTCATTATTTCATCATTTAGTTCAATGTTTGCATATCACAACGTGTTTTCAAACATAGTTTAAATCTTAGTCTTGCATTCATAATCATTCATCTAAATCACTTAAGTGCATTTATTTTACTTCATTTAGCTTATACAACATCATACATAACATAATTTGAATTAACCCTTTGCATTTTTGGGCCCTATCTCTCTCCTTTTAGGTGTAAAACCCTAGAAGAGCAAGAGAAGTCAATAGGAACCCAAAAATCAACAATTCATTTTGGTGAACCTGCATTTTGAGCACTTTTCATTTCTGATTTTAGTCACATATTGCATCCTAGATTACATTTTCATCAACATTCAATTAGGATATTGTTTTGTTTTTGCATTTTAGGACTTCTCATATTGCATTAGTGAAACTTTTGTTTAGATTTCATTCTTGCATTGCATATCATTGAAAAAATAGAAAATCTGCATTCTGCATCCTTAATTGTCATCTAAAAAGCATTAGAATCATTTTTAAAATTTTGAAAAACACAAAAAAATTGCATACTGGGACTCATTCGCCACCTTGGTTGAATCAGTCAACCTGCATTGTTCATATTGCATTTTAGGGCATTTTCTGGCATTTTCCTGCATTTTTGTTTTTGTACTTACTTTTCTATTATAGTTAGAAGAATTTATATTATTTCCATTTCAAGCTCCTCAATTACCTTGCATTTGTATTCACCCCATCCTTTGTGGTACTTGTGTGAGTGTTTGGAGCTCCATTGATAATACTCTAGTGAGACAAAGTTCTAGACTCATAGCTTCCCATGATAGCCCTTTCATTGTGGACCTTGGGATCTCAAGAGCTCCTACTCCTAGTATGGACAATGGTACATTAGGAATTGACAATACCACTTCTATGCCTTCACCTTTCCATCCAATGAATTCTAACAACCAAAATAATTCCCTCCCGCAAGAAAAGGTCATTAATATTCATGAGGATTTTGCACATTTACAACAAGACTTGTCACTTGAAAACATTTCCACCACTGCCATACCCGCCATTGAAAAGCTTCATCGCTTAATTGAAAGTGATATGATGTCTTACAAGTGATGAAGAGAATTGCTGAGATTTACAATAAACATGCATCTTCTAATACCCAATCTACAAACATTCCTATAAGCCAAGGAGGACCTCAAGTTCCTCCCCCTTCAACCATAGCATCCATACCAACTTATACCAATCCACAAGTCCACACAACTATGCATTAGGTTAATTATGTGGCTACTTCTTTCCCGATTCCACCGAGCATTCCTAGTTCTCTTGTGGCATCGCAAGCCCCCTCCACCACCTTCACACCCATTAGTATTCCTTTCACTTCCCCTAACATCACTTACACCCCATCACCATTTTCTCTTCCACTTCAACCCACTTACACTAATCCCATTATTACACAACTCTTTAACACCATTTCATCCATGCAACACCAACTTTCCACCATTAGCCAAGGTCAAACCACTCCACCCACATATCATGTCTGTAGCAACCCCTTATCCTTAGAAATATTACGCACCTCGATGCCACAAGGGGTAGAAATTCCTTGTTTTGAGAAATATGGAGGTAAAGGGGACCCTATCAATCATGTTAATTCTTATACAACTTTATGTAGTGATTTTTTCCTTGATGATAAACTTTTAGCTAATATTTTTCCAAGGACTTTGAAAGATACAACATTAGAGTGGTTTTCCAACTTTCTCAATCATTCCATCTATTCATTCAATGAATTGGTGGATGCTTTCATAGGTCACTTTCAAGTTCACATGACACCTAAAAAAACAATGGATGACCTTATGAGATGTGGACAAAATGCAAACAAAAAAGTAACTGATTTTATCTCACGATACCAATCCTTGTATGCTCAAATTGATGTCAAGATTCTTGATGCACATCTGCAAAAGATGTTTATCAAAAACTTGCACATAAACCTTCAAGATAAATTAACTATGATGAAATTCCCTTCATTCATTCATTTATGTACATCCTTGTGTGAATACCATAACTCGATTTCCAGTCGTGATTCAAAATCCACTTCAAACCGAGCTGAAAAATCTGAACACAACAATCAAAACCAAAATAACACACAAAACTTCCACAAACCAAATAGAGGATTTTTATAGTTCAATCTGCCTTCACAACCACAACCACCAACTCAACCAGTTCCAAATAAAGTGGTGGTTATTAAGGTGGTGGTGCCTTATACCTATGGGGACCCAAAGAGACAAGTTACTCCCTTACCTGATACCCTCCATAACACAATGAACCAATTACTTCAACAATACATGCTCACTTTTCCACCCATTAGACCACTTGATCCAAATCAGTCCTTACCACCTAACTTAAAACCTAATGCTTATTGTCATTTTCATTGCAAAAATGGACGTGACATTGAACGATGCAAGCGTCTAAAACATTTAGTTCAAGACCTCATTGATTCAGGCCATTTCTCCATTGCGGGTGTTAATGATCAAGGCAATAAGTCAGTTGCACCCCCTATCCAAAATTTACAAATCTTCAGCAATCCCATACCTAAACACACTACATTTTTCAAGGTAGTGAACATTCAAACACTGATGTAATGAATGTTTATACAAATAGTGAACATCCTGATACAACTCCAACTATTACCCAAGATAGTCCTATGGATAAACTTGTGGGTGTGATAGATGTTATCCCTCGTAAGGGCCAAACCACTAAATCTTTTGATATTACTTTTTCTACTAAAGACATACTACAAAAGCCTCCTGATGGTCCTCTCTACATAGTTTGAAGAATGTATGATAAGCCCACTAATGGGATATTAATAGATCCCACTTGTGGCAAGAATGTGATAACAAAATAATTTCTAGTATTACATGAATTATATCAAGATGATTATAATAAATTGACTACATGGATTAAGAAACATACTAGTTTTGAATGCCCTACAATTGGATTGATCGTACTCCCTTTACAAATAGGACCTAAAACTTTGGATGTAACATTTTCAATTATACCACAATCGGATCAATTTCCTTTGTAGCTAGGCCACCCTTGGCTTCATTCAATGAAAGCGGTCCCATCAGTTGCTCACAAGTGTTTGAAGTTTCCACATGGAACTGAGATATTCACCATACACCATAGTGGCTTTCATTCTTTATCCTCCAAAGGTAATTTTTCATTAGAATCCTTTTGGCCCAAACCTATGGAACCCATCACACCTCGCAAGGACTTCTTTTTCATAGCCTATCAAAAATTTAAAGCCAAAAATATAGTTGAATTGTCTCTTCATCATGCATCCCCATCAACTTCTGCACCTCCTATCATAGACAAAACCATGCTTCAACCTGATTCCTACATCGAACAAACCATACAACCTCATAACCAACCACCCTCACACACTTCCCCACCATCATTTAAGTGACTAAGGGAAAATGAAACAACTCCTATCATGCCTCCTCATATTAAACAAATGTATAAAGCAAAAGAGAAAGCAACTGACCCATCTTCTTTAGTTTCTCTTGTTCTCCCCTCTTCGGAAGTAGAAGAAACTATGATGACTCAATCTGATCTTACACCTCAACAACTCCAAAATAGAATCAAGCGAAACCGTGGTGCTAGGGAATGTAGGAATCATCGCCATCTCCTTGCTTGTCAATCTCACCTAGAAGACAATAAAGAAAATCAACCTCCACCTTTGACAAAAGTAATAGATGACCACCCTCCTTCAACTAACCCACCACAAGATAGTACAGTGCAACTTTCAGAACAAAACAAACAAATCCAACAACCACAAGTTTCTCTCCATCCATCCTTATAAATCACCCTTCATCCTCCCATCATCATTAATCTTGATGATGATGATGATGCAGAGATTTCCAAAATAGATGAAGAAGTGCACAATGACTTAAACTCTTTATTTTCATCTACAATGAGCTTAAAAGATAAATCCTCTCAACCAAGTGAAGAACCTAGTACAACTCCTAGTTCAACACTTGCAATTCTCCCTTTGGATAGTCAACCGCCCTCGCATTACACTAAGCATGATTGGGAGGTGGATGACTTGTTAGATAGTTGACTTGCTCTTGCCTTGCTAGCATTTTTCATCTTTCTTTTATTTGCTTTTCTTTTTTTCTTTCATGTACGTATTGTGTTCCCCTGTAACGTGTGTTTGATGTTCCCTCTCTTTGTACAATTCTTCTATTCATCATGCATTGTCTTTTTCACTTTTGGTTTGTGTTTTCTTTTTGGGGATGACGCAAAGCATAGAGATGCTCTATCTCTCTTCCATGTTGAACCAAAAGGTCCTGTTTCCTTTTTCATTTTTTTTTTGTTTTCCTTTTGGGGATGACACAAGGAATTGAGACTGCAATGTCTCCTTCATGTTGACCCAAAAGCCTTTTCATTTCTCTTTCATATTTTCGTTTTCTTTCTTTTCGCTTGTATTCTCCTTTTGGGGACAATGAAAAGCGTTGAAGACTGCAATGTCTCCTCCATGTTGACCCAAAACAAAATTTATTTTTCCTTTATTTTTTCTCTCTTTGTGTCATTCTTCTAGTTCTATGTGCTTTAGGGAATGATGACAGTTCTGACCTTTTTCATAAAAACATTGCAGCAACGAACATACTGACCTCGAATCCATAAATCCCTTATGTGTTTGGTGTGCTTTCTTTTCTAGGGGAAACTCCCTTTATTTGTCTTTCCTTTTCCTTGACATGACATAATCTAACTTTGAAACATATGACTTAGCATAGAGCTTTCCAAGTTGGCTCTCATGTCTTGTTTTCCTTTTTTGTATTTTCCTCCATTTGCTACTTTAAAGTAATTGCTCACAGAACAATGTGTAGCAATTCCTTTAAAGTGGGGGCCATACATTACCATAATTCATTTGTATTATTGGTTCCTAGTGTAGCCTTGTCATTAATATGATGTGTTAGTCACTTTATGGATGACATTGGGTGTGATGTCCTTCAAAAGTGTGATCTATCTTAGCATATTAAATTCCTCTTAGTGGCTTGATGCGACACACTACATCCCCTAAGTTTTGAATATACTATTCTTTGGTTGGTCCTCTCTTGGAGACAATAGACACAATGTTCCTTAAGTGACTGACCTTGCATGAACTTAAAAAGACTTCTTTGAACATCTTTCATATTTTACATTTAACATTTTTACATCTTTACATTTTTGCATTTTTGCACCTTTTGCTACCTTGCATAATGCAACTTGCATGACTCCAGTACATTCTTTTTTTCATGACATTTTTTCCTTGTGGCACCTTGTTAAAGTTATTAGGAGATGTAACTTTGATATGGTTGAGGGAGAATTCAACCTAGCCGCATGAATTTTCCTCATAGCCACCTTTGTGTTTGTGACTGCATACCAACTAGTGTATGTATCTTACCTTTTAGGGATTTCTCACCCAGCAGATAGCCAAAAATTCTATGGCCCCAAAGTGAGTATATTTGGGCCTTCTCACCTAGCATACCGTCCTAATTTTTTTAGCCCTAGAGTGAGTATACATTCTCTTTCAACCTAGATCTAATCCACAACTAGTTGGATTGGCAATCGAAGCTTCATCCGACTCTCAACACTTGTGTGTTCCTTTGTTCTTGTATCTAGTTTTCCATGCGATCTTCATCATGTGGGCTTCATCATCCCTCTTGATCATTATCATTCCATCTTGCTAACGTAAGAGCATTTTGACCCTCCTCTTGATGTTCATGGCTACTTCAGTGTAAGTTTGAAGCACGTTCATCCTCTCACTAAAGTGGGGGCTAAATGTGTCATAGAAAAATGGCGCCTTTTCATTTTCATGGCCCTTTAGGTCTTGTTTCATGGTATTTGATCTATTTTTCTTTGATTTCATGTTGCAATATGGCTTGAACATGCATCTTTAGGTACTAAAATTTAAATAATGACATCTTCTGAAGGTGTTGTGAAGTATTGTAAGACATTTCTACATTCTTCTAGACTCTATTTATTACAACTCACCTAAAACTCACCTTTTCATCACTAAGCAAGTCCTATTTTGAAGTGTTGTAATGTCTTGTAACAAAATTTCATGCTTTTCTAGGCACAACTTCACTATTTATCCCTTTATTATTCTTTATTTGACCCCTTTAGCCCCATACAAGCTTTATTAAGTGTATTTTTGAATGTAAGCTCGACAAACAACATTAAATGCAACTTAAATCCTGACACCCATTTTTAGGTCATAGGTGGGACCTATTCACCATGGATGGCGAATGATTCCCCCTTGGCTCCAAATTCAAAATATTTAAAATTTCCTTTCGATTTTTTATTTAAAAATACTTGATGTTAGTTTGTGATGAGGTATGAATGGGTAACTAAGGCACAAGATTGTATAAATAAGTGATTTTTACCTCATTTTACATCTCCTCATTCATTCAAGCATTTAATCTCATATCTCCAGTGTTCAAGCATCTTACAACATCAATTCAAGCATTATTCAAGTCAAATCAAGTCTATTTCAAGCTTGGAGAATGTTTTTTGTTTGTTTCCTGCATAATTGACTTCGGTAACCCGACAATTAGAGATTTCTAGATCTGGTGTTGCAGATTTGTCTCCTAATTCTTTAGAATTTTGGGAGAGGACTGATTCACAACCAGTGGCGAATGAGTCCCACCTTAGGACTAAAAATCTGAATTTTGTCAGATTCTGGATCTTGGCAGTCATAAATAAGTTTCTAACACTTTTTCACCAAAAGCAGGACTAACTTGCCACACTGGGCGAATGAGTCCCACTGTGAAATTTCAATAATTGCAATTAGCATTCAAAACATTCCAGATTCAACAAATATTGCCCAGGTGCACTCTATTTTATCTCATTTCTTTATGTTCTGCATTATTTCATCATTTAGTTCATTGTTTGCATATCACAGCGTGCCTTCAAACATAGTTTAAATCTTAGTCTTGCATTCATAATCATTCATCTAAATCACTTAAGTGCATTTATTTTACCTTATTTAGCTTATACAACATCATACATAACATAATTTGAATGAACCCTTTGCATTTTTGGGCCCTATCTCTTTCCTTTTAGGTGAAAAACCCTAGAAGAGCTAGAGAAGTCAATAGGAACCCAAAAAATCAATGCTTCACTAAATTCTATCTTATAAGAGAAAGGAAATTTCTCACTAATAGGAGAAATCAGGACTACACTAGTTGGATAAATTAATACTACACCTTCCCCTAATCTCGATCTAGAACAACTCCCATCAAACTCCAACATCCATAATTCAGAAGATATGTCTGGGCCAAGAACTTCTATATCTTTATATAAATCAAAGAAAAGCATGTAATTCCCAAATTATTATTCCCCTAATAGGATTTGTGATCTAGGATCTTTTGACTTCAATACTGTGAATTTATTCTTTGGTTCAGGATTCAAACATAACTTCCTAGCTCCTTTAGGAATAGAGGCATGAGACAATTCCATCTAGATCTCACTTCCCAAATATTTAAAGAAAATCTTGCTTAAGATAATATCATAACTAGAAAGGATGTCTATCACCAAAATTTTTAATTTAAACCTCTTTCTAGAATGAGTTACAAGAGAGACTTGAGCATGTTAAATTTTTCCCGTGAAAGGAACCCATTTCGACTCCATGGAGTAGCACTTCCCAAATGTGTTTGTCAAAGTCAGCCCTAGAGCATGATCTACCTTTGGAGGAATAACATTATTAGAAGCTCTATAATCAATAGTACAATTTCTAAACCTATATCTATTAATAAATAAAGATACATAAAAAGGATTAGGTTTACCCCTAGGATCACTAGATGCAAGGCTCTTATTATTTGAGGACAACCTAGATGAAGATTCTTCAACATTGATCATTTGGTCATCTAAAGCTACATGAGATTTAGAGATTTTGGTACAGGATCACCTACACCATAACATTCATTTTTGATAATTTAAAAACATGATGGGTTAATGTTGATGTTCTTAGGTTTATATTTGTCTAATAAGGTCTAAAAAAGACTAGTCCTAATATAAAAAATAGGAAGCTTGAATTTTCTATGGGTGAAATGCTAAATTTGCACTTGGAGAATCCTTGTAGCCTTGAAGGAAAAACATTTAAAATGTAAGGGAAATGTAAGGACAGAGTCTAGAAGCCATGTTAGGGGTACATTCAAGGTGTCTAATTGGTTCTAGGTGTTGTAAAGCAACAAACTTGCATAATAATGTGTATTTAGTAAACAGTGGTCTTTTAAGTCAAATGGAGGGTAAATTAGTTAAGAGGTAGTTGTAGGCATTGAAGGAGAACTATATTGGTTTGTAAATGTTTATAATATTTTGAAAAGGCATGAGGAAGGATTGTTGAACAAAATGGTGAAAAGCATTCATCAAATAAAGGAACAAATTTTAGTTTTTCTTTCATTATCACTATTTTCTGAGTTTTCTTTCCTTTTGTATAGGCCGTACAAGTAGTTGTATTTTAAATCCTTTGGATTTTGGTGGAGGATGGTGAAATATTTCTTTTGAATTAATATTTGGGCCCAAACAATAAATTTGATTTGTATTTTGTTGATTTTCTTGTGGTCTGCTTGTGATAGGGTTGTAGGGTCTCATTATGAGTTTGTGATCATGTTTTGATGCCTCCGACCTACTATTTGTGTTGTTTCTCAGTGGGGTGGCATGGAACCATGTTAGAATAGGGATTTCACATGTATTGGAGGAAGGATAAAGGTAGTCTTTGGTACAGTGTGAGAAAACCATGGCTAAAAGTGTCCATTTTCTTGTGAAAATGAAAGTTTTAAGTTGAGTTTCAGAGAACTGTGAATAGGAATGAGTTGCTAGTGGAATAAGAGGTCTATGCAAACCCAAACAATCCTTTTTGATGCTTTGTATTTTTCTAGAAGGGCTTTGTGTTGTGAATCTTGAAAAACCCTAGTTTATGTAGGGAAAAGGAGGGTTTGGTCGTGCAGCGGTCTAGAGGAGTAAAGATCATGAAATATGAGGTTAGGAATGACAATATAGATTTGTCCAAGGAGGTTTTTTTAAAACAAAAATATCTAAGGGTACTTTGTTTGTAAAATAGGCCTAATCTTGTAGCCTTTTGAGCAGGGCAGTCTAGTGAAACTAGGTGTTTGGCCTAATGAACCTTGAAGAATCTGATTGATGTTGTATTGGGTCTGAGTAGGTTCCTAAATGATGTTGAGATAAGTCTTGGTGTGATCTGATTGTGTTGGGTAGTTGAGTTTCCCTGTTGTGAGTTTGGGGGTTGATGTCAAAGTGGCATATTTGAGAGAATTTGTGTCAATTTGTTTCTTGGGTTTCCACCATCTATTTGCATCATAGTGGTATCAAAGTAGGGAGTAGATTTTGGTTTGCATTTTTGTAGGTTGAAGAAGAGGCAAGGCTGACAAGATGCCTCCAAAGAACAAAGATATGGCTAAAGAGATGAAGGAGATGAAGGAAAGGCATGCACAAGAACTCAAAGAGTTGGAAGAGAGAATCATAGCCCTAGAGACAAACAAGAGAAGAGATGCTGAAGAGAGTGAGACAGAAGAAGAGGAAGATGAGGAGTTTGAAGACATGGAAGAAAAACTTGATCTAGAGGACCAAATAATTGCAAAGTTGTTGAAGGAAGTGAAGACTGACAAGCCTAAGGTAAAACTTGATGTTTCTAAATATGGTGGAAGTCTAAATGATGAAGAACTACTTAACTAGATTGTTGCATTAGATAATCCTTTTGAATGTGAAGAAGTTCTTGAGGAGAAAAGAGTAAGGATTGCAAAGACTAAGTTGCAAGGTCATGCTTTGGTATGGTGGGATTACTTTCAGTCTAAGAGAAGGAAACAAGGAAAGTCTAAGATCACATCATGGGACAAGATGATATCAAAATTGAAAGGTAAATTATTACCCAAAGATCACCAAGTTCAAATGTTTAAGAGATTACAAAACTTAAGACAAACAGAAATGGATATTAAGTATTATATTGAGTTTTATAAATTGAGTCTAAGTTCTGGTCATCATGAGAATGAAGATGAAAAAATTGCTAGGTATATTGGTGGTTTAAGGCTTAATGTACAAGATGAATTGATTTTGGCTAACCCTAGGAGTGTAGAGGATTGTTATCAAATGGCTATCAGGGTGGAGGAGAAATTGAAGAGAAGGAAAAACAAAGCAGTTAGAGGTAGAGGTGGTGCATCAAGAGGAAGAGGATTCATGTCTAGTTCAAAGACAACCAATGATAATCAAGAGGATACCATGAAAGGCCAAGAGCAATCTGATTCTAGAGGTGGATGGAGAGGCACAAGAGGAAGATTTGGAGGAGGTGGGAATTCCAACAACGCATTTACAGGAAGATGCTATAATTGTAACCAACCTGGACATACATCCTTCAAATGTCCTGAAAGGAAAGGTTCAAGCTCTCATGGAGGAGAAAGGAGGAATGAACTAGTGCATGAAGATGAAGAGAGTGTGACTTCATTGGTAGTGAACCTCACATCAGAAGTTGGAGAATCCTTGATGCTACACAAACAACTTTTGAAGACTTCTAAAGAGGAGGAGCCATTGCATAGGAAAGCACTCTTCGGAATCAATTGCAAGGCACAAGGCAAGGTATGTAGGATGGTAGTGGATTCAAGTTCAACTGAAAACATGGTTTCTTGTGAAATGGTGAATAAACTCAATTTGAAAAGAATCCCTCATGATTTTCCTTACAAGGTCTCTTGGTTGAGCAATGGTCAATCATTGATAGTGAATGAGAAAACTATGGTAGATTTTCAAATAGGTGAGTATAAGGACAATGTTCTTTGTGATATTTTTCCAATGCACTGCTGTCACATCCTCCTTGGAAGACCATGGTAGTATGATAGGAGTGCCATCTATGATGGGAAATCAAATCATTAGATTAAGCATTAGATTATGATTTGTCATTGTTTAAATGTTGGGATTATGAGTCCCAGATCACTTGATTCAAATCACATAACCTCAAACATTAGATTATGATTTTTCATTGTTTAAATGTTGGGATTATCTATAGAAAAATGCATTTAATTAGGATTTTGGATGAAAAATAGGACCAATTAAGGTATAAATAAGCCCAATTAATTAATAAAGCTCTATATTAGTGCGAAAGTGTAAAGATACACTTTACAACACCCTAAATAAGGAACAATTAGGTCCATTTGGTTTAAAAGGGATCTAAACTTAATATGAATGTGTAAAACACATTATAACACTAACTCAAGGCAACATTAGGCTCATTTTAATATTAATTATTCCCAAATTAAGTGAGATAAATGGATACTTTTTATGTTGCTACATTTAGCCAACACTTTAGTGAGATGAGGAACTTGCTTCAAACTTGCACTAAAGTAGACATTCAAGAGGGGTCCAAGTGTACCAATTTGGATGGTATAGAATGGAAATGATCAAGAGGGTGGCAGGGCCCCTAGGATCCAAGATCCTACATCCAACCAAAATAAGCACAAAGGGACACACACAAGGTGTATGATATGCAACATCAAGATACAACATACAATTTTAATGACTTAAAGAAGAAAGTACAGGAAAAAGAGGGTGGATCAAGCCTCGATAGTTTTTCCAACATGATGTGGATTAGGTCTAAGTTGTTTGTCCAAAAAATGTTTAAAAGTAGAACATGATGTCCACTATGCAAACAAAACACATGCTCACAAGGTATAGTGGAACCTTAGGCCATCCATTATATGTGCCCCAATAGACACATATGCACATGACCAATATGCGCTCACAAAAACAAGTAAGTGGCTATGGGAAAGTCATGCCTAAGTTCGGCTCCCACACACTAACCTTACAAAATCTATGCCTCCTAATAACTTCAATAAGGCACCACACAACATGAATGACAGGATCCATGAGGCAAGAAAAACTTTGTATGCTAACACCCATGAACAAACAGGATGGCTCCAAAGGCAAGCAAAGTGTGTTATGCAAGGTGGCCATATAATAGTTATTTTAAATGCGAAATAGTGTAAGGTACATTCAAAGGGGTTTCACTTAGTTCTTGTAAGGTCTTAACTTAGGGAACATTGTGTTGGAAAATGGCCACCACTCCCCTCAGCATTCATGACATGGACTAACTGCCTCTTGTGGATTCATTAATTTTGGCAATTGTATCAAGCATTAAGAAGTTGACCTTTTGTTGCAACAAAAACAATGGGGCTAATAATTTGTATCGGAGCCAAAGGTGTCGGGTTTGAATCCCCTTAGCTTGCACTAAGGGGGAGATTATTAGAAAATGGTCAACACTCCCCTCAAGATTCGTGACATGGACTAACCGCCTCTCATGGATCTTTTAACTCTAGCAGTTGTATCAGGAATTAACATGTCAACCTTTTGGTGTAAAAAAAATTGTGGATCCAACACATTATGCTTAATGTATCCAAGAGAGGATCAATAGGAGAATAGAAAATTCACAACTTAGGGGATGCAGTTTTTCACATCAAGCCACCAAGAGGAATATAATATGCTAAGAGAGATCACACTCTTGAAGGAAATCACACCCAATGTCATCACCAAGAGAAAGACACGTCGCATGAAGTAAGAAGACCACCTAATGAAACATGAGTTGTAATGCAAAAGAATAATGTGAATGTATGTCCCCACTTTAAATAAATTTCTAAACACCATGCTATGAGCAATTACTGTAAAGTAGAACATGATAAATTCTAACAATAAAGAGGACATGAGAGCTTATTTGGAAATCACTATTCCAAGTCATATGCTTCCTAGTAAATCTATGTCATGAATAAGGGATTTCCTCCAAAATGGAATGCTAAACATGGGAAGAAAGTATGTCACATGCGAGCCAACTTAGGCATGCCATCCACATCCCAAGCTTGCTCTTATATAGATGGAAGGTGGTTAGCCAAAAGAGACAATGACAAGTGACTTACTAGGATAAGGCTACATAACCCCTTGCCCCCACTTAGTGCAGGACAAGGGTGAGCTATGAATGGATGATGATATGTTGCTCCTTGCAAAAAGGAAATTATTTGCAATGAGTGTAAAATATGCAATAGTGAGTATGCTATGATCCTACAACTATTACATGGCAAGGAGCAAAGATTATTATTATTGATTATGATGAGTAAACAAAGTACCAACTTGATGCAAATCTAATGAGATATCTATTAGCTTAGGATGCACCAAAGTTAAAATTGTCTTGGAAGAATCTTTTGTAAGAGTGTTGGCATTGAGTGAAGGCCGGTTTATTTCTTTCAAGGGACAATAGCCAAGACCATTAGTCATTTCTTATGTTTTAGGATCTATAGGGACACAAATACCTTATTCTTTAGAACCACATACTTTTCCCACTATACCCAGGTTGTTTTATAAGTTCATCACCTCTTTCATAAAGCTTTTTCACTTTTTTCAGATTTGGTGGTTCATAATCAACTCCATTAGAGTTTGTCGTGTATGTTGTCTTTTCTTCTAAAGTGGTTGAAGTCTATGCTTTTGAATTTTGTATTGAAATTACTACTTTTTCTTTTCCATTTCTAGATTCTTTTGTTATGATTTTGTATTCTCCCATGAATGTAGGTATGAAATCAAAGGTTTCCCAAGAATCTTCCAATAACTTTGTGACTTCTTCAAAATGTGTTTCTTTCTCTTTTTCTTGTATGGTTTATGCATGTTTGGTTTGTGAAAATGGATATCTAATGTGCATAACCTCAAAATATATCCTTATTTTCATGATCTCTTAGTGAAGAAGACTCTGATTTCACTTCATCATCTTCATATAAGGAAGCCATATTACTATTTCTTGAAAGAAATATTTCAATGTTGCCATTTTCTTGCACCATGATACCTTCCCTAGTAGGAGAGCTTTTAGGAGAGTTACAAACTAGATGTTCATGACATTCAAAGGTTGGTTCTTCTAAAATAACTTCATCACAAGTAAGGGAGTTATAATAGTTGAATTTTCTTGCTTATCAATGATGGAATTCTCTTGTTCAATAATGTTTTCCCTAAGATTATCATGATTCTCATCGATTGGATCTTCTAACACCACAATATCTTCTTCACCAATAGGAGAGATATTAGGAGAGGGCCAAATTTTATTGTTTTCCATAATTTCATCCTTTTTCTCTAATGTCTCATTCTCTTGTGCCATAATATCTACCCTAGTAGGAGAGATTTTAGGAAAGTAACAAACAAGAGGTTCATCAAATTCCATGGTTAGATGTTGTAAATTAGCTTCATCACAAATAAGGGAGGCATCAAGAGAAGAATAACTATGATTTTAATTGTTACCAATGATTGGACCTTTTTTGTTCAAATAGATCTTCCCAATTGGTAGGGGAATTAGGAAAGGGAGAAACAAGATTCTCATGATTGTCAATAAGTATGTCTTCTAACACCAAAATATCTTCTTCATATCTAGAAGAGATATTAGGAGAAAAATTTTGATTGTCATGGCTATTTACAATTGCATCCCCATGTCCTATAATGTCTTCCCAACTAGGAGAGGTATGATTTTCATAGCTCTCAATTATTGGATCTCTTAATATCAACATATCCTCCACACAAATGTGATTTTCATGATCTTTCATGATTGTATCCTCTTTCACTAAAGCATTCTCATAAGTAGGGGAGGTGTTGGGAGATGAATGGAGACTAGGTAGAGTAGTGTTAATGATATCATCTTCTTGTGTCATAATATCTTCCCAAGGGGGATGAGGGGAAGGAAAAACATGACTTTTGTGACTCACAATGATTGTATCTTCTTTCACCATGATACCTTCATCACTAATAGGAGAGGTATCGGGAGAAGAACAGTCATGATTGTTGATGCTTGCATCCTCTTGTATCAACGATTTAGTGGATGATCTAGGGGAGATTAAGTTGTAAAGGTCTTCATCAAACATGTCAAAGTCATCACTACTAAAAGGTTTTAATGATATGATTTCTCCAAGGTTAAACATTTTTTGCTTGTTTCTTTTGATGTTTTTGATTTTTGTTTTTTGTTTTCTAATGAATGCCAAATATAATCTAATCTTATGAAACTATGAACTAATGCTAGAATTGAAACAAAATTGTAGTAATATAATTCTATCCACATTTGAAACATTTACTAGAAATCAAAGTAATTTAATTTAGATCTAATGAGATGAATGAAACAAAAAATCAACAAACTAAAACAATAATCTAATAACAACAAACAAAAGCACATAAATGAAGTTTTTAATATTGTAAAATATAGATTTAGACCTGATACATGATGAAATTTCCCAAATGGGTGAATGAATCCCAATTAGGGTTTTTGCAAGGTTCTAATACTAAAAAAAAAGGGACAATGCATAATTCCCAAAAATCTGGAAAAACAACTTGTATAGGGACTAAATCACTAAGGTGGGCAAATGAGTCCTAGATTAGGGTTTTTAAGCAAAATTCAGTAAATTTTGAGTTGATGTTAAGGTTTCTAGCTTGTATGTTGACTTGATTATTTTCAATTATAGTTTTCTAGTGAAATTCAATGATGCAAGATTCAAAAATGCAACCTATATACACTTTTCACTAATGTAAGATTTAGGAGTCCTAAATGCAATTCAACTAATGTAAATCTAATGAAAAGTTAACCTAGATCTAGGACTACAGTGTACTTCAAATCATAAATGAAAGTTTCCAAAGGTTGGGTTCACCAAAATGAACCAATGGAAATTGGGTTCCACCTTTTAGGAGATGGAACTAGGAGGACCTATTTCAGTCTTAGTTCATTAGGAAACCAAGATCCCTCAACCAAATGACTCAATTGAGGGAAGGAAACACATAAGGGTGTGGTTTCCTTAGGTGTGACTAAATTGGGGTTTCACCATTAAAATGAAGCTTCAAAGGAGAAATGCAAACCCTCATGCACTAAACCATAAAAACTTAAAACATGAAAGCATTAAATCAAATTGATAAATAGGAATGAAACAGAAAAGAACCTGGAAACAACCTTGAAAATCAATTGTTTGAAGATCACTAGGATTGATACGCTAGGCTGGGAAATTTAGTCTTAGTTTAGGGTTTCTGGGAAGAATTTGGAATCTCTTGGTGACTGGTATGAATATGCAAAAATCAAGCAAAAATTTTGTACTAGGACACATACACCCAAACAGTTGCAAAGTGTCTTGAAAGAACGAAAAGTGTCCTAGGAGCATAATTTTGAACTGAAACTTTCTGAGCCTCTAAATATGGATTAAATAAGCACTTTTCCACTAGTTTCATGTAAATAAGTTGGATATCTTTCTCTAGATTTGAGTTTATGTGAGCCTTGAAAACTTCTCATGACATCGCAATTTTTTGCAACTTTGCAATTTTGGTACTTTGGAATGCTTCATATCGACTTTATCTTCAACCTATAAACCTGCAACATACAAAGAGAGGGAAAAAATATTGTTTGGTTAGAGAATGGGGGTTTTCCTTGGTCAAACCTCATTTTGGTAATCAAACCTTAATAAGAAATGAAGCATGAATGAAATGAAACATGAAATATAAGATGAAACAATAGAAACTTGTTTGAAACCTTATAGACCTACAAACAAGCATGAAAGGCCTCAATGGATGTAGATCTTGATCACGATTCTTGATAAAAGATAGTGCCTTTGCATGCTTGAATTGATCTTGAACATTACATCACAACATTAGCTCAAAACCACATGCATGATGCACTAAATCTTTGACATGATAAGATGAATTTTGATTGCTGCAATAATCTTCTATAAATCTTCCCTTGAATTCCTTAGAAACACTCTTGAATGATCTTACAAAAGTACACTTGATTTCTTATGAATTTCTATGATGAAACTATGTGAAATAACCTTGCATTTATACTTGTTTATGCTAAAATTCTCAAAATTACAACACTACAAGCTAAGATATGGTCTAGGATAATAAAATATTGCCAAGAATTTTACTTAAAATAGGTTTTGGTTAAAGTGGGACTCATATTCTAGTTGTGGCATATGAGTCCCAATGGATTAAACACGACACACAAACTCCAAGAAGTTTATTGTTTAATGTGACATTCAAAATAAGGTCCTGAGACTTGGGTGTAACTCATATTCCCAAGGTGGCATATGATTCCTAGATCACTAGATTCAAATCAAATAACCTCAAACATTAGATTATGATTTGTCATTTGTTAAATTTTAGGATTATCCATAGAAAAATACATTTAATTAGGCTTTTGGATGCAAAATAGGACCAATTAAGGCATAAATAACCCCAATTAATTAATAAAACACTAGATTAGTGTGAAAGTCTAAAGATACACTTTACAACACCCTAAATAAGGAACAATTAGGTCCATTTAGTTTAAAAGGGCTCTAAACTTAATGTGAATGTGTAAAGCACATTACAACACTAAATCAAGGCAACATTAGGCTCATTTTAATATTAATTATTCCCAAATTAAGTGAGAAAAGGGGATACTTCTTCCATTACTATAGTAATAACTTCGAAGTATTATAAATACTTTTTTTATTTGAGTTTTGTTGGCTCTGAGTCAAAGTTGCACAAGAAGATTCATCCAAGGTAGTGTATATATCTCCACTCCTTTCGTCATCAGGTTCGAATTCAAAGAATCCAATAGTAGAGTCGCCACACTAGTTTGAGACATATTATTCAGTAGTGACTTCTTCAATGACCTCTTTCATAATAGTCATTTGCATAAATCTATTCATTTCTAGATATTCTTCTCCATCATGGTTAGTGGTAAGATTAAAGGTGGACATATTTTTCTTACCCCCTTCTAGAGGTGCTTTAATTTCTAGTCTTTGTTGAGCAAGAGGAAGGGGTAAGGTTTTGTTATTCAATGGGAAATTCCCCTTCCTTGATATATCCTAGTATGGCTAAGAGCCCTTAGGAATCTATCTTTTTAAAGAAATTATGTCATTAGAAAGTCTTTGGATCATATGGTTTGAAGAAGTGAAGGTTTATGACTTACCAGAGTGCAAATCTCTCTTCCATTTGCTTTCCATAATTATTTTATCTTCCAATAAGATATCCATATCCTATGCTACATGTAAAGTGGCCACCCATGCTCTCCTTAGATGAAAACTGATATATCGAGGTGGTGCATTAATGGAAAAACACTTATGGTTTTTCAATGTAGGCCTCTTTACATTATCAATATTATTTACCAATTTATTAAATTTATCCATGAATTCCCTCATGGGATAATTAACCTCTTTCTTAAGGTGATTTAATTGTGCTAATAAAGTGTGCTCATCCTCCACACTCTTAAATCTATTTTTAAATTATGTTCTCATGGCATCCTAGTTATTAGTAGAGGCATTAGGTAAGTGGTAAAACCATTCTACATTAGTCTTAATGATTGATTCCACAAATAATCTAACGCCCATATTCTCATGTTGTACGCCAAGTACCCCACAAGTGAAAAAGAAGGAATTAATGTGATAATCAGTGGAAACTTTCCCATCTCCTTTAAACTTGGGGATATTCTTGTAGGAACCTTTAGGTAATTCATGTAACTAGATGCCCAAGGCTAAAGGACCAATAGCCTCTCCCCAAGGAATTGGTGGTGGTGGATTAGCCATATTTTAGGTAAAACTGATAACTAGGGGAACTACAGTCCCATGTAAAAATAAAGCTTGACAAGTAGAGGAGTAATGATTTGGCTTGGTTGGAAAAGCAGATCTACTTCTAGATGTAACCCTTCTATTGGGAAGAGAAAAGACAAGAAATTTACCTTCTTGTAAGGCTTAGAAGACCAAGTCAACACTTCCTCTTCTTTTATGCCCTCTGGCATATCTTCTAGAATCCGGGATGATTTTCAAATTATTTGACAAAGCATGGATAAGGCTACCTCAAAAATATCTTTGCTTGATCCCCAATAGAGTCACAAAAAATTTGTTGGTTAACATATTAGAACCTTAAGATTTACCTTATAAATTTGACTCTTTTCCCTGAAATGGATGCGATCTTTCCAATAGTTGAGATAATAATTTCTATGGGAAATGATTACTATCATGATTTTAAAGAGGTATAGCTCCCTCTCAAATTTTCAATTAAATCCTAGAAATAATAAATTCAAACAATAATGTACTTTTAGCCTAAAAGTAGAAAAGGCATATAAATCCAATACTAGAAAGCTTTCTAATACCAAATGTGATGGAACCAAAATAATCACAACCATTGGTACAAAGGCCAAAGGTCATGGTATAACATGTAAATAGAGATGGATCAATTCAATATAACTTCGGGAAGGAATCCAATCATTAAGATGAAACAATCATACATCCACATAGAAATGATATAAATGGGAGAGAAAATTTAAACACATAAATTTAAAAAGATTCTATTCATCCCAATGATAAACTAAACACACACACGCACACACATAGATTCTTTCAATCACACATGTTATACTAAAATTAAAGTATCAAAATCCTACTAAGAGAGATATTTGGTTTTTCTATATTACATATCTATCAAGAAAATACATAATCATCTCTTTATAGATTTACTAAGGAATGATAAAAAATAAAGTCTTTTGAACTAACATAAAACTTATATGAAAGCAACTAAAAGGCCACTGGGGTGGCACTTCACTTGCTATCCTCTTGGCTAACTAGGTCACTGATGCCCTTGCCCGAAAAGCATAGAAGGCTTTCACAATAGCTGGAATTTCTTTATGTTGGGGAAGGATGACATTCCTAGCCCTAAGCTTCAAAATAGATTTGTTCCCTTTTCTCGGTTCAAGATTTCCTACATAGGTGACAATGAGTCTAACCATCTGAAATAAGATCAAATTGATCTAAGTAAGTCTTTTGATACTTTTAGTATTGAATGGTTGTTTTTCAAAGATTTCATCAATCATTCTTTTGAAATTTCCTTTTAAGGTTTCCTCATCCTCATCTTTATTGTTTACTTAGTAAGTTGTAAGCCAATTCTGGAGAAGTTCTTTCAAATTTCATCTTTGATCACATTGCATTCCATCAATATTTTACCAAATTCATGTATGCTCTACTTAATGACAAAGAGTTTCCACTCAACACTCTTTTTCCACATAGCACAACAATTTTCTATAGTATTTGGGAGGAATTTATCACTGACCAGCCTCTCGAGGCCTAACTCCACTATTACTTTGAGGTCATTGAGAGTATTTTTCCACACTATCTCTTCAAGCTTAGCTAAGGTAATATCCTTCTCCACCTCTAGCTTTAGAGCATTAATGTCTACAATTTTTTTTCATATCAGAAATGAAATGATTTCCTTTATTCAATATGTCCATGACCCATTCTTTTGTAGCCTTACCAAAATTCTTGCAATTTTGTATCTTAATTACTACCTCCTTCCCAACTAATGATGACAGGTCATAGAAAATTTTAGTTTGAATAATGGGTTGTGGAGCAATGTCAAATACAAATTTCAAGCATTTAGTTAGAATGTTAATTTGACCTTTTAACTCATATTTTCTCTTCCTATCCTTAGCTATTCTCTCTACCAATCTAGCTGATGTTATCTGGAAGTAATGCACATCTCTATCCCTAGTAGAAGGCCCCATGTTCACTTTGGTGATATTGAAATCACTAGAAATGGCCTGACTTATCTCTTTTTGGAGATAAGGATTAGCTACCTCTACACATATTTTCCATGTGCTATCATCTTCCAACAATCTAGATGTAGTCCTCAACCTCTTGTGTTTAGGATTCCTTTGAATCAACTAACCTACAAGTTCCTTCTCTGGGAGGCTCACCTGAACTATTTTCCTTTTCCTTAACAATGTCTGCTAGATCCAAGAAGAGGTGGTAGGTTCGGTAGTTGACTTGGAACTAGAGGATCCAAATAAAATCCTTCTCAAATGAGGAGTAACAAATTTCTCTTGTTCTAGAGAGGAAGGAGGAGTAGGGCATACCCTAGGGGAAACATGTGTTTCCCTACTAGGAGAAGAAAAAGACTTTCCTAAGATATGGAACTAGAGACATTGATTGTTTCTTCTTCTTCTTTAGCTATTTCGTTACCCTTTTCCTATCGAGGAGGTTCAAGGGCATCTTCTCCGCATGTTTTCTCTAGAAAATTCCTCTTTGGAGGTCTATCATCTCCACCTCCCTATCCTTCTAATGGCACCTACTATGAAGCAAAAGTTTGTCTCCATGAGGTCACAAGTGGCTAGCTAACTTCTCTCTATGGTTGAGTACGCTCTGATCTTGTGGGAGAATCTTGAGTTTTGAAATTCTTTATAACAACCCACTCTTGTGTTCTTCTTAATATGACTACAATCTTATCCCCAATGTTCTCAATTTCATTCATGCTCTAGTCCATAGACATAATATGCTAAATCTGGATGTGTTAATAAAGATGGGATCCACTAGATTAGACTCATCATCTTTATTAAATCCTTGGATATCCCAATTTAAGTTAAATTTCTTTATCTTCTTTAAAGTTAACCTCATCAAATTTCTTCTTCTTACCTCATATTCATCAACATAGTCTTCCCAATAATCTTTTAGGTCGAGAAATGATGAAATCTAGGACATACTTGTAGATTGTTCTTCACAAAATATTTAATATCAAAAGGAAACCTTCCATCATGGAATTGCAAAGTATATTTGGAAGGTCACTTTATATATTAAGTGGACTAGATGTAAAATTACAAGAAAAATATCCAAGTTCAATAAGGAATTGTATACCAACCTTTTTCCTCTCATGGCACCTTTTATTCACCTATGCCACCTACTTGAAAACTTCTATTAGGATGAACCTATCCTCTGCATACTTAGGGAGCTTCAATGGAGCACCATAAAACCCTCCAATTTTGACATATGAAAACCTTTGGAACTGTATTAAGTACTTCCATAGGTGTCAATTAACTATATGGCTTCAGGAGTAATTCTTAAAAAAATATTCCCTTGTATCTCCCAAACCATCCTCATGGTAAAGGTGTCATTAATTCTCCTATGGTGATGATAGATTTTTTCCATTTAGAGCTTATCATAATAATAAAAAATTTGAACCTCTTGGCATTGGGTTGCACTTTGTCTCAATCTAGGCCAGAGTCTAGTACTAGCAATAGCATAAATAAAATATGAGGAAATGTAGAAAAATCTATTCATTAGGAAGTGAATGATCATATGATGTATCTGATCATTGATTAGTTGCACTCAATCTAAGAATTTCACACCCTTAATAATAATCTACATGAAAAAGTAAATCCACTACCCCTTAATCTATGCAAAACCACAGTTATATCATAAATTTCATTCACAAAGTGATTTATACAGACTTTTGGGAAAATCATATTTTCCCTTCTTAGGTGTGGAAAAATACTCCTTGGAAATCATGTTCCTATACCTACCTTTATTTTCTAAAAAGGCAATGTACAAAGAGGTAAAATCAAAATTTGCATATTTCTCTCTCTTTGGAGTTTTCAAGGAAGAAGTGAAGGTAGCTCTTTAAATATTTGCTACTAATCAATTATCATTTGTCCTAACCTCTTATGTTTTGGGATCATAATTATTAATATAATCTAGTATTAATTTTGGAAATTGAATGACCACTGGGAATGCGACAACTTGTAACAATCCACTTTTAATTAATTTGTGGGTAATGAGTGGCAAGTTATCTTTCCCAATTCTCTCTCAAAATTCATCCAAACTTACATGCCCTAGCTTGGTGTATCCTATCTTTGGTGTTGTTCTAGTTAAGCTAGAGACATACTCATAACCATGGTATTTATATTTCATGGTGACAGAAACCCTAGAATATGCACTTAACTTGCAAAGAAAAATGGAAAAACCTATGCAAGTGTAATTCTCCTCCTCAATGTATAATTATACTACCATTCAACAAATTATCTCTCAAATAAGGGGAATAAGTACCTTTGAATGTGCTCAAAGCTCCAAAAATTATCAATTGTGCCAATCTTCCCTTTCTGCTCCACTCTAATTATTTCTCTAGTTACTACTAAAATGTGCCTCCAAAATAGATCAGTTTACTTAAAAGCACCTGTAATAAATGCTAGAGTGGTGGGTAGTTAAGGTCCCCATCTCAAGGTTGGTGCATGTAAGCTTTCCCAACACCTTTTTTTCTCTAGCTTCTTTTTAAATATTTAAAAAGAAATGGCTAAAAGAAACCTTTCAATGAAATGAGTGATTTCAATAACCTCATCAAGAGTCGACAGAGGTTTCAAAACTGCTATGTAGTTCAGAAATTCCATATCTTCAACAAACCCTCTTTGCATTACTTTTTGAAGAAAATATTTCAAAAACATATTGCCTTTAGAAGAAAGCATGGCTTTGACAACCTTGTTAGCAACTGATAGAGATTTTGGAACCTCTATTGAAGCCTAGAATCATTTAACTTTAGTTTTATCAAAATTTATGAAAGTTGTGGTATTTGCTTCGGGCCTTGATGTGGTTCTAAAACTCTATGGAACACTAATTTCAAAAAGTGGACATAGACTTAAATTTTAAAGTGTCGGGCAGTGACGATGTTGACACAACCTAAGTGTGTCCCAAAAATATTTTGAAAACCAAAGGGAAGACCGACAACTTTATTTTAGGAAAAATTCAAATAGGTGGACACAATTTTTAGAGGGGGTCAAAAAATATGGTAACACTACCTAAACAAGATATCTCTAGAATCGAGATCAAATAACCTGTACCTCTTAACATCCTCATATAGCCCACAAAGACGTGTGGTTGGATTTTCTCTGAGATTTTGGAATGAATTCCCAAGCCTCATTACCAAATATTTTGAATGAAGATACATTGGGCTTGACATGGGACCAAGCCTCCTCAAGAGTCATATATTTGAATGCTTTATTATGCACACAATTCTTAATATATTTGATACAATTCACTACTTCAACTCAAAAAGAAAAATCTATATCTCATGATTGAATCATACAGTGACCATCTCCTATAAAGTTATATTCTTTTACTAAGAAACACCATGCTACTAAGGGGTGTATAGAACTATAAGAGGATATTAATGACCATGTTCAATACAAAAGTACTTGAAAGCATAATTAACATACTTCCCCAAGTTTCTATGCATATCCACTTGATAGAAAGACCATATTGCTTCTCCATGATTGCCTTAAAGATCCTGAAATAATCAAAGACATTGTTTTTGTACCTAAGAAAGTACACCCATGTACATGTGTGAAGAAGTCATCAATAAATGTGAGCACATATTTGGCACTTGAAAAAGAAGTTGAAAATCACACGAGGTCACTATGTACCAAATCTAAGGGTTCCTTGACACATGTGGCTCTACCTATAGGAAAAGAATCCTAGTGATGTTTACCAAGAGCACAACCTTGACAAACACTATTAGTACAATAATTCTTAGGGATACCTAACACAAATATGTGAGTACTCATATTTTGGAGATATTTGTAATTGAAATGACCAAAATGTGCATTCCAAAGCTTACTCAATGACTCTACATGCATTATGAAAGATGAATTGAAACCAAATGAACTCTCAAAACCATCAAATTGTTATAAAAAAGAGGAAGAATCAACACTCCTATTAGCCACAATAATATTAGTTACATGAAGGTCACAAATAACAATATCATGTAAGGTAAAATCAAATATCATATAAGTTCTAGATTTGAAAATCTAATACACTGAAAGAAGTTTGGTAGAAATATCATGAAAAATGAGAATATCCTGAAGAAACCACCCTCAAGTGGAATAGTACTTCAGTCTAAAATTGGAAGATGTGTAAAATCCCCTATTGTAGTCTATGTAGTGTTACAATCTAAAAGGGGTGAGACCAAATACTGAGAATGATTCATGGGATGTGTTGCATCTGAATCAAGTATCCAAGTAGTTGTAGAAGGTAAGACATGTGCAAAAAGTGCAAGAACTTTACCTATATAAGAGGAAGAAGACTTAGGAGCTGAGATGCTATGTTTTTGCTTGGATTCCTCTAAATCCTATAATCTCCTCTAGCATCTAGTGACTGAATGACCCTCTTCACGATAAAAATTGTAAGGTACACCTGATTTCTTCTTCTTCTTGGAGGAAGATTCACTAGACTTATAAGATTTATCTTTTTTAGGAGTGGTTTGAGGTTTCTATTCTAACTTCAAAGATGGTTTTAAGGAATGCTCACTACCTAATGAAGTATTTTAATTAGGATTTTTATTTTTCTTGTCTTTACCTTTGGATTTTTGTGCTACCAATGTTTAGTTTTTGGAACTAGAAAGAGAGTCAAACTAAGTCAAAATTTCCTACCCATGAGTCAAATTCTCATAAAAAGCCTCAAAATATGGTATGGTAAAAGCATACCCATTACACCAATAGTAGAGTAGAAAGTGGAATCTAGAAGACCTGAAATGGCCCTCTAAGCTTAGACAATATTAAAGGAAAATGTGCATTCTTTGCCAATTTTATTCTTCCCACAACCCTGTAAGAGTTATCCGAGAAACTTAGACTTCATCAAAAAGCCTTCAATGGAGGGGAAAGAATTAGGTACAAGTGAAGTCAAATTTTCCTCAATCTAAAGTGCTCAAAACTCATTAATGGTGCAAAAAATATCTCTGAATTTCTCCTACATATCCCTAGGAGAGGTGCAAGAATTAATATGAAACATGAGATTGTCTAAAATATATAGTGAAATTAGTCCCATGGCTACATCCATCTTGTTCCTATGTAAAATTATCTCAAATTGGTGAGTCAATGTAGGTTGTACTTCATCCAATATGGACTATAAACCTTTAGACATAAGCAATCTGGTCGTATGAGCTCTCCATATATGATAGTTGTATAGTGTAACATGTTCAAATGAAGTGGTATCCACCATTATGTTTGAGGTTTTCAAAATGTGTATGGGAAAGGGTTGACTACTTTTTGATGAATATAAATATTTAAAGAGAAATTTTTAGCCCCCCACAACAAGAAAAACTAAACCCTAGTGAACTTTTGAGAGTAAAATTCCTTGAAAAAGGAAAATGACTTTAGTTAAATATTTGTGTACTTGGTAAATTTTATGGAAAAATAGACTCCATATTTGCATAGAGCACTAAAACACCTTTCCAATGCTTATTTGTTTGAAAAAAAATAGAGTTTGTATGCCCATGTTATGATCCCAGAAGTGCAAACTAGTAGATATGACTTCAATAGTTTGTAGAAAATTCTTGGATTAAAATCTATAAAAAAGTATCTACAAAACTGGAACGAGCTCAAAACTAACTTTCCAATTGTATTTCATTTTCAAAAAATGGATAATTGAGGTAAATTTTATACCCAACTCAATGAAAGTTCCCCAATTTGTCCCAAAAAACAAACAAGGGGCTAAAAAGATGGCTCACAATCATTGGGCACTTGGAGGCTAGGTAGAAGCCTTTGGTCACCAATGTGATCGAATGTGATGCTTAAGGAGCTTGTATGGGCTTATGTTTGGGACATTCACTGGGTGTTGTTGTGGTGGTCACTCCTAGTGGTGGCTTTGTGGTGGTCTACCCCTTAAGTCATGTGTTTGAGTGGCTAGTGTGGTGCTAAGTCTAGTGTTGGGCACTAAAGCACTTATTGCTAAAGTTATTAGCACTTACAATAGTGTTGAACATTATAAAACATATTGGGTAATCCCACTATGATGAGTCCCACTTTTTGGCCAAGATGGACATTTATATCAATATTTTTAACTAAAACTTCACTTTCTGAGACCTATATCAGTTAAATCATTAAGAACTTGAAGATGATGCAAACTAGTGATTTGTGGGTATTTATATGTAGATTCTATATATATATATATATATTGAAATAAATCATGAATCTTTCAACATCTCCTTTAATAACTAGTTTTAATAATAAACAACATTTTTAGAAAGTATTGTTTATATCATCCAACATAATGTTTTAAAGAAAGGATAAAATTCTAATTTTTAAAATTTAGATTCTTAACATCAATATTTAGTGCATGGATATTTTTTCATAAATTTTTTGTTAGATTTTTTTTATTAATTTTTGAATTTATTGTAACTATAATTTGGACATAGGTGTATGTCATCTAGCAGAAATTATGTATATATCAAAATTATTATTTTTTTTGGTGAAACAAGGACATCAATACCTAGTGTAAAGGTTTTTTTTGTTTTTTTACAATGGTTTACTATTTTTCCACCTTTAGAGAATGAAGAACTTGATCTTTGGTCAAAAATCTATGTTTAGTAAAAATTGAAAATTGAATACATGATAAAATGAAAACATATCAAAACTGTACTTGTTGGAAATCTCATTTTGAGGGCTATGATCTTGCAAAATATTTTGTCAAGTTAACTATATTTGAAGGTCCAACGCAAGGTTTGAAACTAGATTTTCTAAGGAAATTTTGAAGTAGAAACTAAAACTATCATGCTAAGCCCCTTCATTTGAAGGTCCTTCGATTGAAGGTTCATTTGATCGAAGATTGTACCTTTAAACAAAGGCACCTTTGTTAAAATATATTTGTGTAAAAACCATCTTTTTATGGAGCATATCTTTGCCCTAAGGTTAACCTTCGCTTGAAGTATTCTTGTGCAGACCTTTGAGTGAAGGACCTTCATTCAAAGATATTTCTTCGAACGAAGGTGTTCTATTAAATCATCCCTCCTCCCTTGAAAAACGTTATTCTCCTAAAAGTGGTACTTAGTATTGTGAGATTACCCCACTTTTATATTTTTTTTAAAAATGTATCGGTTGTACGTTACTGCATGTACAAGGGTTGTACAACTACTGTATAATCTTTTTCCTTAGAAGATCGTAATAACAACTATGGGAAAATTTATAATCAAATTCATCTAGTCAGCCTCTTGAATTCAATGGTGAGCTTCAATTTTCTCAAACATGTGCTAAAAAAGTGTCCAAGTCCAAAACCTACAAAAATATGAAGATTCTAGATTTGTTGCTCCTGTAACCTTAGTTGAAGAAAACCCTCAAAATTAGAGAAGGGGTTTGTTAAATCCATTATCTAATACCATGTTGAGATTTTGAAACACACACATAGAAGAAAGGTCAAGCAACAAATAAGAACAACTTCCATGCATGAGAGCTGCAAAAAATGATTTACTATTTCCTCAAAAAGAAAAACTTGTAAAATGAAATAATACAATGAAGGAGAATGTTTATAACAGCAAAACTTATATGAGAAAAGAGATCATCTCATGAAAAGAGTCATCATCCTATGTAATGATATATAATGATCTAATAACCAACATGATCCAATAAAAGAAAAAACACTCCTAAGTTTAGCTTAAGTGCATAAAGTAAAATTAGCCTAATAATTAATTAAAGATTAATTAATTATTAGCTAATTATTGATTACTCTAACATTTCTTCTACATTATCTTCAATACTTCTATTGGTGAATATCGTCGATCTAAATATTGTGGTGATTGTTGTTGATCTCAATGTAATACAAATCCTTTATACAATGGAGAAAGTGACCAGTTGTATAAGATAGTTTAACTAAAATAGGTAAATTGTAATACCCACTAACAACTAACAATAACTCCTTAACAATCATGTATTTAATTTAAAAAATATATTATTCTAATATTCCCCCCTTATTACATTTTTTATAGGTGTATACCCTAAAATCTCATATTCATTTTTCCAAGAGACCCCCCTTAAGGCTTACATAACAAAACTTCTTGGTTACAAAATGTATATACATTTTTTTGAAGATCTTCCTTGAAGAAATAAATCTTGTATTAGGCATAGCTCCATCAAGTTACCTCTTAACCATCATAAAGGTTTAGCCCCTAGCCGAATTCCTAAGTTCTTCCTCCCATGAACTACTGACTCACAAATTCCTGAATTATTCGGCAACAATCCATATTGAGCTCGCCAAACACATGGCTCCATCAAGTAGTCTCATGACCCTTGTAAGGGTATAATTTTGATTACAACCTCGAGTGCTCATTGGACAACCATCCAAATTGAGCTCTACACCAAACCCTTACCTATCTCCAATAATAAAACTTCACAATAAATGTATTCTTCAAATATGTCAACAACAACAAGGAAAAGCAAAAAATTAAAGCCAAAAATTCTTCTCACATAAAGAATCATCTCAAAGTGAGAAGATAACTTGAGATGATAGAAATTCCTCCATCCTCGAGTGTGATCAATCACTCAATTGATAAACCCATACTTCAACGGTTCCACTACAAACATTTAATTGTCTCTATCAATATCCTTATGTACCATAGGTACACACTCTCCAAAAACCTAGACAAGAAAAATAATATGTGTGGCCATGATCGATAAATTACTCACCAATGTGAATCTCTAAACCACAAATCACCAATTACTCACAATATCCATGACATTAATCAACATGAATAAAAACCATAAACCAACCATTCAAGTAGATGCAACCAAAACTATGATCTCATATGTTCCAAACAACTAATTGTCCTTAGCTATCACTTCAAATGGTCATGTAAATATTTGCAGTGCTTGCATTGTTAAAAAAACCTTTATAACTATATTTGATCATATGCATGACAATAAAAAAAAAATTAGACAAAGACAATATCAATTTCAACCAATGATGGATTTATACACTAACCAACCTTATACCTCCAAAAAATAGCAAAACCCACACAAAACTATGTTTACAAATTGCATGAAATGGCTCCCAAACTACACAACACAGTTATGCTTATAATATCTCCCTTTGCATTGATCCACCTTACAAATCTTTGCCTAAAATTATTCAATCACTCACAAAATGTCTCTCCTCTTTTTCCTTATTAAGGCAGAGAAATAATTAACTTACAAGAAAAATAGCACTTTATGCAAAACATGCTCCAAGATTCACCAACTTGTCATTTGGGTGCTCTTACAATCCACCATTTGAAACCCACCAAAATGAACTAGCAATTGTTGTAGCAGAGGAAATACAAAAAAGTATAGATACTCCACTCCCATCTTTTGTGACTGGTGATCTAGTACTTGATGAGGATAGATACTTTCTAGATTAAAATGGCTTCAAAACATCCATTTCATTGGCCTACAACATTATCTTATTGGCTTCTATAGAGATCTAACTCTCTAAAAGTGACCTTTCATGACCTTCACATTAGCTAGCATGATTTGCACATTGGGGGGATGACTGTAAGGGAAACCTTAGACTTCACTGCTTGTAGTCAAGGAATTGGCTTCCAATATAACATTACCTCATCTCACATAGTGAATACATTCAAATGCCTTCTCACCCTTGGTTTGAACCTGCACTCTATTGGAGTCCAATTTTTCCAACACCTTTGTGCCCCATGTGTTCACAACAAATTTTTATGCCATACCAAGAAAACACATTTATCATCGCACTCTTTGATACCATATATTGGAGAATATCATCGATCTGAATATTGTGATGATTGTTGATGATCTCAATTTAATGCAAAGCCTTTATACAATGAAGAAAGTGTAGTTGTATAAGATAGTTTAACTGACACAAGTAAACTATAATACCCACTAAGAACTAACACTAACTTGTTAACAATCTTGTATTCAATGTAATACAATATTATGCTAACAAGTATTGGTTGTTTTTAATGAACCAATCAGATCTCGCCAAGTACCTATCAACTTTTCATGCTTAATTCTCTAATACCTGTAAGATAATTGGCCAACAAACATGATGTAGCACTAATGCTCCTTCTCCTGCACTTTGGGCTCTACAAAACCCGGGAGGGTAATCCCACAATGTATATCCTATGACTCTTCTAAACGATTAACAGATACATTGCATAACAAAGTAGATGTATTCTCATCAGAGACTAGGAAGATGAAATTCTTAAAGAAATTGGAATTTCCTTGAGAGAACTACACACTTGAAGCTGAGAATACAAAACAACACCAACCACAACAAACTAAAGATCGATTTAAAGATTATTTATAAATGATGTTCTCAAATTGGGTGACCAAAACCATAAGAAATGCTCATAAGAATTGAGATTAGTGCCATATCTATGGGCTAGGAGTCAAAGTAAATTGAACTACAAGGTAAATTTAATCTTGAACATCCGTGATCTACATGAGGTTGCTTTGCAATTCACAAATCAATAATTAGGTTCTAAGACTACTTATCAGATTCAATTATCCTACACATGAATTTACGAGTTCATCTAAGCATTTTAACTGACTCTTTGAACTAGAGGTAAAATCAAAGCATAGTGATGATGAAGATTAATGAAATGATCTTTGATCAAAGATTTCATTAATAATTCAAGTACAGAGTAAAATTGGAGATACTACAGACTTTGAAAACTTGCATTATCATTTACATATGCTCAGGAACCATACATTTGACAAAATTTACTAACTAGACTCAAAGCATAAGATAAGGACTACTAACATATTCACTCTGTGTTTTCCAACTGAACAATTTGATTCTAGAATTCAACCAGAGACCTGTACTAATGGCCTTGAATTCCATTTTATGGAAACAAGGGAGCAAACAAGCTTCAGGCCAAGAGTACACATGTCACATCCTAATTGGACCACTACAAGACAATATTCCCTTTGTAGTTATATTTACATTTTCCATTAGAGGGAATACATATAAGAAAAATATTATTTCCATTCACTGAAGAAGGTATACCCGCCTTCCAAAAGGCACTTCCTTGTATTAAAACCACTTTATGACTACTTCGTTGATCCAAAATTAGCTACATCCATGCCAGGTCAGCAAAAAAGGTGTAAAGAAACAAAAATGAGTGACCCATTCATCTGGACTATCACTCATGTCATCAACCTTTCTAATAAGGAGAGAACAATATTTTGCAATACCTTAACCAAAGCCAAATCTGTACTATTTCCAGGCTATGTATTGTTCTTCTTCTATCCATTGCTTTTCATACTCCTTGTCATCTGAAGCACAAAAACCTATTCAATGAACTTCTCCAACCATGAATTATATTCTTCATCAGTGGGCCATTGTGTACTCAACAAACTATGAACCTTCTCATCGTGTTGTGTGTACCTAGCATCAATCAATGCTCTAGCCTCACTAACAAATATTTCCATCTTCGTTTCAACTCCAACCATGTTTTTGATATGGGAATTTAACCTGGAGTAATCAACTTCACTTAACACACTTTTAGCATGAGGCAACCATTCTTCCAATTCATGTTTCCACTTGGAAAATTCCATCAATTCTCCCTTATCATCATATATTTTTGGCATACCCTGTGCTTCCATATCTCTGAACATCTTCAATTTGTTACTAAGTTGTATCCCCCAACTTCCCATGGAAATTTTTTATCTCACTGATCACATCAATGGTCTTCAATATCTCTAGAATGTGAGTGGGGACCTTTGGATGTTCACTAGCTTTAGCAATTATTTCCTTTAGGGTTCTTGCTCTAGTACTCCACTGACTCCATTTATCTTGTAAAGCTTTATAAACCTACAAATATTTTATGTTAGCATCATGGATACTCCTATAAGCTACCCACACATCATCATATTTGTTGACCAATTTGGCCACTCTATGTTTCAACACATCATCAAAAATGTTATTGGCCACTTTAACAGTTTCCAATTTAGACTCCTTTGCTTGTTCCTTTTCTGCTTTCAAGGCCTGATTCAAACCTTGAATCATGAGGCATATCTTGAGTGGACATATCTAAAGTAGAACTGGTTAGGGATGGAAAACCTCTTTGTGTAGTATCCAATACATTTATATGCTCATCTATCAGCTTGTTATATCTATTTAGCAACTTCTGATAATTCGTCTCTATGATCTAATCAGTGTCCACAGTTAACATTGCAGTGTGCATTGTTAATTGTGTAGCCACAATAGTTGTCATCTTTGTTGCTCTCTTGACAATCACTGCTCCAATTTCCTTCTCCACAAATTATACCACATTGGGTTCTCCATGTTATGGGCCATAAACCAAACATAAAATTTATGCAACTGGGGATTAAAACCTTAACCAAAGATCTTATTGTCGAAGGCCTCCTAAAAAGCAGAGGTATCAAGATCCTTTCTAACTACATCCAATGTAATGGAAGATGAAATATCACAACCAGGTAGTAGAAGTTTATCACTTCCTTTCACCAGTGCTCTTGCCTCCTCTAATGACATACTAGCTATTTCTTGTCTTATTATGTCTTCCTCTTCTTTCTCAACTTCACCTTTTAAAATAGGGTCAACTTTCTCTCTTGCTTCCTCAATCCTTCTTTTTATGTCCTCACTTTTAACATGGATGAAAAATTCCCTAAATTCCTTTCTCTTGATAAAGTCGTAATCACACATAAACTCATCACAGGCTTTGATTCTAACATCATCATCTTTAGCTTCATCATATATCCATTTCACAACCCTACTAGGCAGAACGACAATGTTTAGTGCATCAATCCTATCCTCAGGGAAATTCTAATCCACTTCTTGCTTTAATGGATTATATTGACCAGAGGCCTCTAGAAGATAAGCCTCCTCCACATGCTCACTTTTTGGATAATCCACTGGTGGGGCCACAGCAGGATGTCCACTAGTCCTCTTTGATTTCACATGAATGCTTGGAGAAGAATATTGAGCTAATTAACTTCTCATCTAAGCATTGCAGTTTTATTTAGCAACTTTAGCTTCAATCTCAACTTGCTTCATCTTTTCAAAGAAACTCCCATCACTATAATCACCCAACATCATTTTTTCCTTTGCAAATTTATCATTCACTTTTGAATAAGGAATGACATACATAGGGTTATCCTTTCTTATTTTTTCCTCTATGGCACATATCATTCTCCATGCATCCTTTCTTGCATCGACTTCCTCATTAGTAGAAAACTTCTTGATGACATCTTCTTGAAAATAGAACTGATGATCTACTATTCCCAATGACCTAGCTATTCTTTAAGTCGAGATGACCCCTTCAAGATCACTTATTCTTCAAACTTCCTAGTGCATCCTATAATTACTTAGTAGGGACCAAACCTCTCAATGCCCTCTTTTGAAGTACAACTAAAATATGCAAACTGCACATTAGGATTCATAAGAGAAGCCTTCTTCGGGCCTCTGAAATACTCTTTATCCATGGTATCCATTTTCCACATTATTTCCATGAAAGCTTTTATGTCTGACACATAAATGGGCAGTTTTTGAGGTGGCACCAGAGTTCCATATATCCTAATTGTAGTGTAATTGGTATGCAGATACCAATCTCCCCAATTGAATTGGTTCTTGGTCTCTTGTTCATGGTACAATGGCCTTATCATCTCCTTTGTACAGGTTTAAACCAAGTTGTTCAAGCACCAAGAACTTGAAAATATTACAAAACATATTATAATTTCAAAATGTGGATAATGCACATCCTAGATATGCATCCACATCTGCACTGGCAACTCATTGTCTTTATCATCAAACTCTCATAAAATAATATAGTTCCTCATCATCTTCCTACTCTTCCATAGTAATAAGTGCATCAGCAGAGAGTAATTTCTACAGGACAGTAGACGGTTGGCATCCTTCAACTTTACCAGGTCCTCATGCAAATGTTCAGCAGTGTAAGTGGCATAGTCCCAAGCCCTATTTTGATATTTGTGTTGAATATCCATTGCCATAGTCATCAAGGCTATGTCCATCTTAATATCATACTCTTTATGCAAAACCTGACAAATAGCATAATGAGTATTCTTGAAGTAGTCCTCAAAATCAACACAATCAAAAGGTTCCACCTCAAAATCCATGAAGGGCTGACCATTCATCTTCAAGTCATGCCTCCTGCGAATAGGAAAGAAACCCTTTCTATACCACACCTTATTATTCTCATATTCATTATACAATTTTTGTAAGTTAATAGGCTACGAGGCAAATGGGTTCAACTAGAAGGCCTCAATTATTTGACTCGTAGAAATTGTCAACATGGGGAAAAAATCAAGAAACCTTTTAATTGTTCTATCATTTGGGTCATAGCAATTGGCCAATGCTAGCACCAAGTCTACCTCCACAAATACATTCTGGCACACCAATTTTCCAATGTCACATGCCCATATGTTGTAGGTAGGGTAGTCGGCTCTTCTCCATTTAAAAGCATAGTAGAATAGGTCCCAACCACTTTGTGGTACCACAATATCACAAACTCCAGAGGCAACATCCTCAAAATGTGGAGTAAAAATACCCTCACCAGTCTTTCTCTTCCCTACTTTCTTCTTAATTTCTTGTTCAAGGTCCTAAGCGGGTTCTTCTAGAAACCTAGGATTATCCTTCTTAACAGTCCTCTACCTTTTGGGTATGCCTGCTTCATCAAGTTAAAGTTGGTCACTAGGAGGTTTAGGTTTAGTTACACATTTCTGAGCAGGTTTTCTATCTTTTTTATCTCTAGAGCCTCTAAGCTAACTCATTGTTACTAGGAAACGAAGTTAGGGTTTCTGAGACACTAAAAATTACCTTAAGAACTAAAAACCACACTGTTTGTTACGAGGCTAATAATCCTATCCACTTTTACCCCAAACTTCACCAATAAAAGTTTCAATTTACCTCACTTAGAAAAAATTACCACAAACCCCACTACCTAAACCATTTCAACCCTACCTAGAGATAGAAATATTTACTTACCTGGGAACGAACTGGATGCTCTTCAATCCTAGCTCTATACAATACTTTGCTCCTACTACTTCTCGACTCAATGCATTCCAATGTGCATGCTAATTACAAGTACTCAGAGGAGCTGTCATACAACCTCTTTAACTATCCTAGCGATAAAGTACATTTCACCATTAATGGTTGATGGGTTGTTCACGTGAGCAGAATGATGGATAGCTATTCTAGTTTGAATCCCAACCATTGATCATCTAGTTTTATAACATAATCAACGGTCTCCTTTTACCATCGCTTGTGCTTTTAACAACTATGCTTTAAAGTAGTGAAAATATCCTTAGGACATGCCATGTAACCATTCAATAGCACATGATAGAACTTGGCCCCTTTTCACACATCACAGAAGAGTGGAAGAAATGTTCAAAAGTTTTGGTGATGGGCTCCTCCTTCGATAAATTCAAAATTTATATTTTACTATCACTCATCATAGAAGTGATCACACCATTAGAAACAACTTCAGCGATGGGAAAAAACAGTGATGAAACACAAGCCCGACACATGGCTACCATACTGTTCAATCCCTCCTTCCATCACTCATTGCAGAGCTACAAGAACCTTTAGAAACCTTTCAGTGATGGGTGATACAATGCACCGCCATACTCATCAGTCATTGTAGAAAGGGGATCGTGGGTTCAAAAGACTTTGGTGATGAGTGATATAAAGGAATGTGTAGCTCATCGCTTATCACAGAAAATAGCCTACCGACCAAAATATCTCTAGCGATGTGTGATCTTAAGTGAATAAAAGACCCATGTGCCAATAAGATGTTTTCAAAAGGGGAAGGGACCACGGCTAGGAAAATGATACTTAACCTTCAAAGTGAATGCATACTTAAGGCATTTTATGAAAATATTTCAGCTCGTCCTTAAGCAATATTAAAGTGATTATTTAAAATTGGACAACTGACAAACCTAAGTGGAAGGGCCTATAAAAGGATGTTTTTGATGGCTTAAGTTATACCTTGAATGACCAATGACTAGGTAAAATCGGTCAACAAAGGATTAGAATGCCCAAGGTCTAAAATGTAAGAAAATGGGAACATGCTTACACAATTAAAGCCTTAGACCTCATCCATGGACATAAAAGAAATAGATCACAACAAGGTGTAGAGCAAGCTTAAAATTTCTAAATTTTAGGAGCTCTCTTAACAACTTCAACATAGTTTTTTATTCAACTCTTTGCTTGGGTTATGAGATTCTTTTATGGGTTGTACAAAAATATCCGTAACCATTTGTTTGTGAGTACCTAGTTGTATGAAACATTTTGTAGATGGACCATTGCATGCCCTAATTGCACTAGCCAATATATAATAAGAAGATTGTTAATGAATTAGGTAGAAGATTAAGGGATATGCTTCTTACTCTTTAAAACAACATTCCAAAAAGAACAATGGCTGCCCCATTTGCAGCATAAACATTTCCTAGTCTCTGTGACAACACTTTACAATACAACATAGAAATCATAATTGGTTCAACAATAGGGTAGATATTCCTTCATGCACTCCATTTTTCAAATTTCTAAGCTTATGTGTTTCTTGATGAATTGGCCTAGCGGGGGCCCCATCAAGGCTCCCCCACCCATTCACTCTGCTCCTTCCCAGAATGTCGCATCCTCACCTTCATCTTCTGGGGGGACTAAAAGTATTCTTGGTGCTTCACGTGTTCCTTTTCCTGGGGGTTTGAATAGGCCTACCTATTCTCCCAGTGGTAAGGACAGTTTGCTCACTGGTGAGAACTTTGTATCCTATGTGGAAGAGCTTGTTGGTGGAAAGGCTTTGATAAAGGCGCCCTAGGGTTCTTTGTATGCTTTTTGTATTGTTGAGGGGGATGAAGTGAATGTCCCAAATGTAATCTTGAATGATGTTATGGAAGGTCTAAAGCTGCCCTTGGTTGGAAAGTTCTTTTTTGGTCATCCTAATATTGACCAGGTACATAAGTGGGCCACTGACACTTGGAACCTCAAGGGAAGTGTCTCCATAAGTGTTATGCCTAAAGGTCTATTTTTATTTTCCTTTTTTATTCTTGAGGATATGATTAGGGTTCTCATGGGAGGACCTTGGGATTTTGATAGTGTGCCATAGAAAAAAGGACCCTTTGCTTGACATTGGATTAATTCAAGATAAATTGGACTTAATGAGGCCTTGATTCAGGTTTTGTGAGGCATTTTATGCATCCACACTAGGTCTTGGACACTTGCAAATTGAATAATATTATTTTAGTGATGTCTTGTAAAGGTGTTGTAAAGGAATTTCACACTTTTCTGGACTTAATGAACCTATTTCTCCTAATAATATGTGTTTAATAACATTATTACATCAATCTAGAAGGTTTCTAAAATAAACTTAATGTTAAATTAGTGTTGTAATGTGTCTTGCACATTCACATTGTTTCTTGTGATTTCTTAGGCTATGTGGACCTCATTTTAGTGTTGTAAAGTGTATTTAATCACACTTTCACATTGACTTCTATGTCCCAAGCCCTATTTGACATTCACATCATCACTAATAGACCTCTCTTAACGCATATTGTGCATCCCGAGGCTTAAATTGATAAAATACCCATCAAGGTTGCATTTTAGACCTTATTTCCTTATCTCTTGGCATCTAAATTGTCAAATTGGCCCTTGTGGGACCTATTCACCATGCATGGTGAATCAGTCCCATCCAAGTGGGACCCATTCACCATGTGTGGCGAATGAGTCCCATTTGGATCAATTTTGACCTTTGAGCAGGAAAAAAGTGAAATTTGAGTTTATTATTTCATCATGTCAGCCTGAGATGTGGTATTAATGGGAAAATAAGATGAATTTCCTATAAATACAAGTATTTTAACTCATTTTCACATTTTTTATCATTTTTCATCCACCAATCTTCTCTTCCAAGTCAAGAAACTTAGGGTTTTATCATTTTAAGGCATCAAGATATCAATTTTCAAACTTTCAAGGGCAGATCCTTCATGTTTTGCTGCAAACTTTCAAGATCAATCATCATGGCAAGGTAATCAACTCCATTATTTCATGTTTCATTCCATTCTTTCATCATTTTGGTTTAACTACCTAAAAGGGGTTTGACCAAGGCAAACCCCCATGCCCTACCATTCAACATTTCTTCTTCTCTTCTTGTGTGTTTGCAAATTTAGGTCCTTTGGAAGCTTGGAAATCATTGAAGATCAAGTTGCAAGGTTGCTCAAGTCTTCTTCTCATTCAAAAAGTCAAAATATCAACAAAATCTCATTTTCAAACCCATAAATCAGAATTTCAAAAGCAGACACCTATAGGGCATCAAAGTGTAGATTAGAAGCTTCAGAATCCACCTTTGAAAACCTAGAAATTAAAAAGTGGAATCATTCGCCATGGGTGGTGAATGAGTCCCACCCCAAGGTCAGTTTTTAGATTTTTACATTTTTAGATACCCTTTTGTCAGAAATGGGTTCTAGTATGGAAAAACTGGGACTAATTCGCCCAAAATGGCGAGTGAGTCCCTCCAAGCTTGAAAATAAGCATCAACAATGTTTTAGAAGCAATTTCCAATCTCCTTCAAGCTTTCAAGTGTGTAGTTCATGTTTCATTCATTTCTGTTTAGCTTTGCATTCATTTTTAGTTCATTGTTGCATTACATAATGTGTTTTCAAACAAGTCATATTTCTTAGGTTTTGCATATTTAATCAATCAATTAGTTCATATAACAGCATTTAGATCATCTCATTTAGCCTTAATAACACCATACACATCTTAATTTGAGTGAACTAGCTAGATTCTTTGGCCCTTCATTCTCCTTTTAGGTGCAAAACCCTAGAAGTACTAGAAAGGATTACGGTGCCCAAAATCTAGGGTTCAAATAGAAGCTTCAAGAATATTCTATCCCTGTGTAAGTGGAAACCACAGTTTGATGCCTCTGCTGACTTGGGTAAAGTTTCTCCTACTTGGGTTAGGCTACCGAGTTTTCCTTTGGAATTCTAGCAGAAAAATGTCTTTAAAGGCATTGCTAATTCTTTTGGCACCTTGGTTACGGTGGATAAATTAACCCTCCTCAAGTATAGACTAGTTTATGCTCAAATATGTGTGAATTTTGTTGTTAATACTATTCTTCCCACCTCTATGACCTTAAAATTAAGATTTAGAAGATGGGCTCAGCCATTGGAATACGAGAAAACTTTGGTCTTTTGTCAAGGGTGTAATAAGTTTGGCCATTTATAGGATGTTTGTAAAAAATCCCCACTTGAGCCTAAAATTCCTCAACAAGAAGCCCTAGAGAACTCTCCCTTGAAAAATGTGACTCCAATGAATCTAATTAAGGATCTTGTTACACCAATTTCTAACTCTCCTCAATGTTGCTTTTTGATAAAGTTTTGGTGCCTTCTCAAATGTTATCAAAGGCTGAGGGCTAGAATCTCAATGAAAGCATTCTGAAGGATAGTGCTGGATTGGTGTTGTATAAGGGGGTTGTTGCTGAGATTAACTCCCTGCCTTCCTTAGAGAAATATATTGAACCACAAAATGGAAATGAAAAGATGGATAATCTGAAAATATTACCACATGGATTGGAGGGAGGTGTCGATAAAACTCGGGAATAGAAGAATGATTTATTGGAGCATGGGGAGATTAAATGTTAGATTGAAAAGTTACTGAATTCCTCTCCCAAGCTTCCTATGATAGACTTGGATTTGGGGGAGGATCATACACCACAAGATAATCATGAGAAGGAGGGAAAATAAGGTAGAAAGAATTTCTCGATGAATTCTAGTTCTCCCTAGAAAGAGGGTGTTGTAGATGAGGAATGGATAAATATAAAATCAAGGATCAAAGAAACATGGAGAGATGTGGTGGCTGGTAAGCAGTGAACGCTTGACTCCTTGGTTGGGAGTAAAACTAGAAAGAATTAAGGGGAGATCTCCCTCTCTTTGTAATATCAAAGGATACTGCTTTTCTTTTTCTTTGATGTGTCTGCTATCTTGGGATGTGAGGGGACTTAATGGCCCCTATAAACAACATTTATTAAAAGTTTGTTTGGTTGATGTTAACCAGATGTCTTTTTAATTCAAGAAACTAAAATGAAAATAGAAAGCTTTGAGAAAGTGATAAAGTGGATTTGGCCTAGTGTTAGTTTTGAAGTTACTGATGTAGAGGGGGCTTCGAGGGGATTGTGACTTGTTGGAACCCTTCTAGGCTTGTTGGAAGGATAAATTTATGCAATAAGAATTGTCTCATTGTTTCTTTGGAAGATGATATTTCCCTTTCCAAGTGGAATATGGTCAATATATATGGTCCTAACTAAAGATTGGATAGGCTTGATCTTTGGAACCTGCTTGAGGGCATCATTATTAATAGAAGTGATGAGCTTTGGATGCTTGGTGGGGATTTTAATTCCCCTTTGTATCCCTCAGAAAAGAGTGGAGGTCTTACTGATTTCTTCAATAACATGGTGGACTTATTAGGGTTTCTTAACTTAGTGGGGTTAATGGAAATTTCTCTGAATGGATCTCTTTTTACTTGGACAAATAGGAGGCAGTGGTGTCATCTGATCCAGGTTAAGCTGGACAGGTTTCTTGTCTCCTCCAATCAGAACATTTTGCAGAATCTCACCCTCACGGCTTACCCCAGAATACATTTTGATCATAGTGCTCTTCTTTTGGAGTGGGATAATAAAATGGCTAAAGGACCCTATCCTTTTAGATATGAAATAATGTGGTCTCTTCAATCAAACTTTAAATCCCTAGTTGAGGAGTGGTGGAATATTCTTTGAGATGGTACTCCCATGTATAAACTTGTTCAGAAGCTGAAAAGGGTTAGAGAAAAGGTCAAGGGTGGGATAAATACTCATTTGGGAACATCTTAACTACCAAAAAATATTTAAGCTTAAAACTTAAGGAGATTCAAGACCTGATGGAGCTGGGAATTAGGGATGAAGAGATCTGTAACCAAGAAAGGGATTTCAGAACTTAATGGTATAAAGTAAATTAAAAATAAGAAATCTTTTGGAAATAGAAATAAAGAATCCAATGGTTGAGGGAAAGGGATAGAAATACAAAATTCTTCCACCAATCTACCTTAAAACACAGAGGAAGAAACGGGATTATATCTTTAACTACTTCTAATGGGAATAGACTTGATGGGGAGGAGGACATTGCTAAGGAGGTTGTTTCCTTTTTTTCTAATTTTCCTAAATTTTCGATGGTGGATAATCTAAATTGGATGACTTTCTGCAGGTGATTCCTAATATCATCACTGATCAAGACTTAAATGAAATGTCTAAATTTGTTTATATGAGTGAAGTTAAGGAGGCTTTTTTCTTCTTTGGTGCTTTCAAAGCACTAGGGGTGGATGGCTTCCCCCCAAGTTTTTTCCAGGTCTACTAGGACATTGTCTCTTATAACCTATTCAATGCAGTCAGGGACTTCTTCATATTGGGAAGGCTTTTAAATTAGTTGAACACCACTTTTATTGCTCTTATACCTAGGACTAATGTAGATGCTTCTATGAATGACTATAGACCAATCAGTTTGTGTAATACCACCTATAAAATCTGATCTAAAATTATGGTTAATAGGTTGAAATTAGTCTTGAATAAAATCATCGTTGTTAATCAGAAAGGGTTTTTCCAAGGAAGAAAAATTTTGGGCACAACTATTTACACTCATGAGGTGTTACACTCTATGGAACAAAACAAAAAAAAAAGGGTATGGCTTTAAAACTGGATATTTCTAAAGCTTATGATCGGGTATCTTGGAAGTTCCTATTTGCTATTTGTTAACTCTCAAAACTGCACCCTTGCTAAGTTGTAGAACTTAGCATTTTGGAGTAACATGGGAACATTCCTAGGCCTATGGTTTTCCTAAACTTGGAATGGACCTCCATATAAGGTTGGCTCCTAAATGGTACTCATGTAATTAACTATTCTAAAGACTTGCAGAGGAAAAGGGTAAGAAATATTACGTGAAATGAAACATATACTATGGGTGCTGCACCAAAATTATCCCAAGCATAATATTACTATTTTTACACACAAGAATGATCAACAACTTAAATTGTGGCTTACACAACTCAAAGCTTCATATTTCTTTGCATTAGTGCTTCATAATTAGGCTAAAAATGTCAAGGACAATATCTAGAAGGAAGTAAAAATGTCTTCACAACTTAGAATCTCTCCTAAAATAGCTCAAAACATGTTATGACCTATAATAGTTCATATTAACTACATAAAGGAAAAGAAAATAGGACAAAATCAAAGGGAAAACAATTCCACCATAAGATTTCATCAACCATTTTAAATGTTTTCACAATAAAATAGAAAATGAGAAGGTAAAATAGACTATCTTATTGATAAAAAAAAGGTTTTAAAACTATTGTACATGCTTGTAAATGAGTTACAAAATACAATCTCTTTTCTATGGAGGACTCCAAATGTCACAAGGTAGATAAAAGAAAATAATCAGAACTAACTTCACAAAAAAATAGTGAAGTGACTATATCCACTCACCATCCAAATGCACCAAAATACAAACTAGAAGCTTCCTGGTCGTATGCAACAATAAAGGCAAAAATATAGCTCCTAAATCTCCTTCAAAAAGGCTCCAAAAATCTAAAATGGTCATGTTTGACCAAGTCCATCATAAAGGAACTCCAAAAATGCTCCAAGTTGCTCCTAAAGACCTCAAAATGGTCAAAGTAGTCTCCTATGTTCCCTCCATATATTTGCAAAACTCTCCAACCTCCCCTATATAATTGGCATAACCATCAATTTCAATTACACCCCTTTACAACCTCCTTTAACCATACCTTAAATGAACAAACATTATTTTGCAATAAATAAAAAATTAAAATAAGTGATTTATAATAACATCACTTAAATAATGTTTTTACATTTTCAAATCTTTAGTGCAAAATAAAGGCATTTGTCTATGTTTTGAAAAATATGCAAAATATAAGTGATTAAAGGGGAAAAAACCCTAATCACTTAAAACATATACTATGAGGGATATTAATAATATTGCAAATTAACAATATTACAAAGTTTAAAAGAAAGGAAAAAAATGCCTTTGAGTTTTGTCGGCATGTTTAGGGTTGAAACCCTAAAGCAAAACCATGCCAATCCTATTGAATGCATTGTCATATCACTTTGCAATTTTTTGGATACTTGAGGGCGCCACCATAGGGTTTCACCAAGAGCTCTATGGAGGATCTTTCATGGCGGATTCTAAAAAAACAAAAGCTTCTCCAATAGATTTATGAGCACAATCAATAGAAAAAACTTGGGTGAGCTCACTGTGAGAACAAATTTCCCCATTTCTCTTTCATTTTGTACAAAATATGCTTGTTATTATGTTAAAAGATGAATAAACTGTTACTCTTGTGCTTCTCGGTACATTCCATATATTTCTCTTGGCATTGGTTATGTGTTTCTATAAAAAATATAGAAGAAACTATTTTCTATCATGGTCATGACTTCATCCATTTTCTGTTGATTTTAAAAAACATGGGTACCTTCATTTTCTTTGTGATGCCATGTAATAGTAGAAAAAAGTGTCATAATCCCCTTTGCTATGATAAGATCATGCAAGACCATAATATGAATGGGACTTCATGAGAGGGTGGATAGTTGAAATAAGAACTATCTCAGTCATTTGTTCCACAAGAAAATGGTACCCCGTGAAGGAAAAAATGGTTTGCAAAAATGATTCAATGCCATTACACAATATGGGTATATTTCAAAGAATCTACACATTTTTCCCATTTCTTCATGAACACTACCCTTTTCACTAACTAGCAAGTGCAAAGGCCACCCAAGCTTCAATACTGTGACTGTGACTATTTCTTATCTCCAGCTTATGATAGTGACATTTCACTGCTTTGATTCCCTGACTATGGTTACTCTTATTGGGTATCAATGGCCATGTCCACTACCTAATCCATTTATTCCATTTTGTTGTGATGAACATCATTGTCATCAATAAGAAATTTCTACCACTGTAGCTATCACAACTTCATCATTGATATTAACTATCATACATTGTCATTTGATGTCACTTCCTTGGGCTTGGAATTGTACATTTCCCTTCATGACTATAATGTCATGGTTTTCATTGTCTCTATCACCATTGCTGACTGTCTAGCCTCTTGCCTTTTTCTGTATTTTTTCTTGCTTAAACCCTTTTCATGGCAGTCATTATGATGACTACTTTAGATCTACAAATGCAATATGAGACTGTGTGATGCATCTTCAATGAATTGTCTTCAACACACCTTTCCTTTGGACAATATTCATGCTTGGACCCACAATCTATCTTTGGAATTGATGACATAGCACTATTATTTTAACATGCATTTTTTTTTATGATAGTCATGACTGCCTCTTGGTCTATGAAACCTATATTAATTAGGCTATCCTCTTTTAGGAGCTATGATTATCTTTGCACACTTTTGTAAGAGGACTACATCTACTTTTGAAGATCGAGATTTACATGAGATGACCTATCTTGTACTTTATCAAACATTTAAACCCTCTTATCAATGAGTATCCTTGCTTGGTATGGTTGCTTTCAAACTAGTTGCTATCCTACCCTCTAAACATGGGACTGCCTTCCATTGTTATGACTACACAAAAATTAAGGGACTTGCTCTCAATGCTCATTATTACCTAGCAATGCTATATGATCTTTGTGACTTGTTGGTGTAATTAATTATTAATTACACTTTGCATAACTTTACTTAGGAATTATTAATTTCCTAGGTTAATTAATTCTCATATTTATCTTTTGAGCTATCTTGTTGCTCAAGATAAGATTAGGGTTATGCGTCTTTGCTTTTATAAAGAAAATCTTTATCTTGTAATTATTGAATTCTCAAATATAATATTTGCACATCTTTTTGCAATGGCTCTTGCTTTTTTGATTTTCTCTTCTGTGGAAGGTTATTCTGCTTTGCAAATCTGGTCATGGGTTTCTAACATGGTATCAGAGCCTTGATTTGCAGCCCCTTCTCAGATTTTTGAGAAAAACATTACAGGGTTCGTTTGGGATTCCTTGAGGGTTTTCATACCTCAATTTTTGTCTCTCTATTTGGGTGTTCTTTCATGGTTGCTTTCGGCACACATTGGAGGAAATCTAAGCTCATATTCGAGTTCAGGGCTGTCGAAAAAGTCAAGATCGACTTTTGTTTTGCCTGAATCTGACATTTTATGCCAGAGTTATAAGGGTTTGAAGATTTGTCAGATCTGGGAGTTGCAACACTTCTAGTGCATTTTCAGGCAGATCGGACCTCGCCGTCAGATCCAGAGCATCCGAGAGATGAAAAACGACATATAATACACACTATTTTGGTGTCGGGAGCTTCTAAGACAATTTTTTTTTTTGTTTCTAAGGTCGTATGGCCCTGTGCACGATTCTTGAAAAAAATTCATTCAAGTTTTTTAAATATTTTTCCTGCAATATTAAAAAAAAATTACATTAGTTTTCTTTCTAAAAAATCAAAATTCAAAAATACAAAATTAAAAAAAAAAAGATTTTTGAAATTTCAAAGGGTAAAAAGTTTTTGTGGGGTGATGTAACCCCTGCACAGGCCTGTACGTAGGTACGTACCTGCGCAGGGTACTGCATAGGTACAGCCCTGTGTAGACCTACGCAGGGGTCCTTGCTCCTTGGGGAGCGGTGGGGGAGGGCCCACGTACCCCCCTCACCCATTTTTTTTAATATTTAAAAAAAATATATATATATATAAATAAATCTGTATTTTTTTTATTGTTTTTTTAATATAAAAAACAATTTTCTGTAAAATAAGTCCAATTATGCATGTGTGCCGACGGCCATTTGGCCGTCAAATTTGGGCTCTTTTTTTTGCAACGGTCGTATGACCGTCAAATTTAATGGCGCACTGTGTTTTCTCCATTCTCGAGCAGTGTTCACGAAATCGGGTGTATTTCTTGCATACGATCTCTGTATTTTGTAAACGAGATATCGTTGGAAAGCTGATTCCAACGCCGATCTAGTGGTAATGGTGTTTTTACCAAATCTTGCTCCAGATTCATTTCGTAGGCCTTTGAACTCAGATCTTGTGTTTTTCACTTCGCAGGGCATATATTTTGACTCAGTGCTCTGTTTTTCGTCATTCTTGCTGTGTTGGAAAGCTGATTCAGTCCTCTACACAAATCTAACATCAATTTATATTTTCTATTTATGCATGTTTGTATGCTCTCCTTTTACAATCATCAGGTTATTATAATAAATGAACTATGATAAAGTTCCATTCAGGGGGGTTTCTTGCATAATAAATCTAATTAGAGTGTAGTTTTCACTTTGATCACCATATTTCATTTTGTTTTGATGGAAACTCGCATGGGTTATCTGGTCTCTTTATTCTTTTGGCCACATTCTTGTCTTAACTTGACACATGTCAGATTCATTGGTTCACACTTCAGTTAGGAGATTACGTTTCTTGATCCTCATTGGTTCAGATTATTCTCAATTTGAGGGCCATGTTTTTGTGGTTATTGTTCCAGAGTCTATTTTTGGTACTCCTTCCCATGGAAGAGTTTCTATCTCAGTTTGGCATCGGCATCGAGATACATGGTTTCCAGATTCTGTCATCATCGCATCTACTGTTGCTTCACAGATTCCAGGGTTGTTCCAGTTTGTGAGTTTTCGAGTGTTCCGTGGCATCGCATCTGCTATCACATTATTTTGATTCTGGTTTTGGTTTCAGTTGTAGACAGAAGTATCTTTCCTTGCTTGTCAGATTGTGGTTCCAGTGTTACTCCACAGTGATCTTCAAGTGCTTCTTTGCAGCAGTCATCTCATTGTAGGGGGGTTTTGTCCCACTAGGTTTTCCTTCTTTACTTCATTATTGCATTTGTACTTAGGTACCTGATCAGGTCTTGTTGTCGGGACCCATTCATGCTTTCTTGTATTCATCTTAGTTTTAGGTGCATGCTTTATTTTGCTTCTCCCTAAGTTGCACTTATGGGGGGGTGTTGGTGTAATTAATTATTAATTACACTTTGCATAACTTTACTTAGGCATTATTAATTTCCTAGGTTAATTAATTCCCATCTTTATCTTTTGAGCTATCTTGTTGCTCAAGATAAGATTAGGGTTATGCGTCTTTGCTTTTATAAAGAAAATCTTTATCTTGTAATTATTGAATTCTCGAATATAATATTTGCACATCTTTTTGCAATGGCTCTTGCTTTTTTGATTTTCTCTTCTGTGGAAGGTTATTCTGGATTGCAAATCTGATCATGGGTTTCTAACATGACTATGTAGCCTACTACTCTAGACTGTCATTCAAGTGGATTGCACTGCCTTCACTTCCTTGTGCATTAGAATCACTATTAGTGTTGTAGTTTTCTTTTAATAGTATAGATATTTGAAGCATAGGGTCATTTCAATGTTTTAAGTATCCTTCTTACTTATTATCTTCATTGTAATCCTACTGAGCAAATATTTTTTATTTGTGAATGAACCAATTAACTCACTGTTATGAATGATACATACCTACTTGATAGAATTACAAGCATGGAGACTCTACACTCTTATTTATGTCAAAACATAAGAGAACAACATGTTGGGCTTAACCCTTGTGGGAGCCTATTTCACTCCACATGTTGTGATCAAATTAAACAAACCAACAACAAAAATTTCACCTATTCCTGCACAATGAGCAAACATGTTAGATAAAATAGAGCATATTATAGATGTTTATGATAACCTTTTTGCTTTTTTGGACATCTATGGTATGCAAACTATTTCAATACTTTATGAGGATTAGGCTATATGTTTGTAGATGTTTGCATATGTAATGATTGGTGATCCCAAGCTCTAACAAACTTTTTCTCACACATGCAGGAAACCTTGGAGAATTGGAGACAACTTCTAGAGACTGGACAAATAGGAGAACTAAAGCAAATGCAACAATTCAACTCAACTAGGATTCGTGATTCAGGCAATGATGGATCCCCTTTTATTCCATATGCATTTTTTTCCTTTATGTATCTATAAATGTATAGTTTGTTTATTTTACTACATTAAAATAGTCAGTCCCACAGCTTGTGTGGGACACTATACACTTATAACTTTCAATAAAGACTACTTTTGCAATATTTTTTGACTCTCTTCTCTATTGTATGCATTTGCATAAGGTAACACTGTCCTGATTGAGCTGGTAGCTAAATTAGGTAACACTGTCCTTGAAAATTTTGGTTTTAAGGATAAAATTCTCAACCTAATCAGATCATGTGTCACTACCCCTAAGTATTTTGTTTTGATTAATGGGGTTCCTCAAGGCTTCTTTTCTTCAGGTCGTGGCCTAAGACATGAGGACCCATTGTCACCTTATGTGTTTGTCATTGTGTTTGAAGCTTTGGGTCGCAACATCTAGAAATAACTTGAAAATAAAACTTTTAAAGGTTTTTGTGTTGCTTCCTCCCTTATCCCTGTTGTACACCAACATTTTTTTGATGACACTATCCTCTTGGGGAAGGCCTCCATTTTAGAAGTGAAACAATGAAAAGTGATCCTTTATAAATATTCTAATGTTTTTGGCCAATATATTAATTATGAGAAGATTAAAATCTATTTTTTCAATACCAGCCAGATTGTTAAGGACAAAGTGATAAATATCTTAGGGTGTCAAGAGGCTAATTTTCTTGCTACCTATCTGGGGTTACCATTAATCTCTAGAAAACCCAATAGCAACTACTAGAATTATATTATGGAAAATATTCAAAAGAAGCTAGTAGGATGGAAAGGAAAACTTCTAAGTTTTGTTGGGAAGGTTCAACTTTTAAAAGCTTTAGAACAAAATATATCTATCTACTTTCTCTCTCTCTTCAACATCCCTGCCTATATTTTTGAGAAAATTGAAATGATTCAAAGGAGGTTCTTATGGTCAGTTGTGGAAGAAAGGAAAAGAATGGTGCTTGTTAGTTGGGAAATTTTTTTCACTTCGAAGGGAGAAGGAAGATTGGGAATAAGAAGAATAAAAAGTTTCAATAAAGCCCTAGTGGAAAAATGGGTTGGTTTCTTCTGGAAGGAGAAAAGGATTGGGTGCAGATCCTTCAGGCTAAATACTTGGGTAACAAGGATGCTTTTTTCTCCTCAGGATAAGGAACTCCCCTATGGGTTGGTCTTTTGGAATAATTTTCTAAAAGTGAGAGTAACTCTAACAAAAGGAGAAAAATTAAGAATTGGAAATGGGATTAGAGCTAATTTTTGGGAGGATGCTTGGTCAACCTATGCTCCTTTGTCAGCTAATGACAACCTCCAATAAATTAGAATCAGATTGAAGAGAAGCATTGGAAAGAAGGTCTCAAATTACTTAAATTGGGAAGGTCCAAGATCAAAATGGATTGACTTCAGGAACTTGTAGTGTAGAAAAATGGGTCCCTTGACATTTTCATACTCATTTGGGTCCTCCTTATTGATTTTGGCTTAATATTGCCTTGATTTAGTGTGGTAATGTGGATAACACATTCACATTAGGTCTTGGGCCCTTTTGAACTAATGGAATTTTAATGGTGCCTTGCTAAAGTGTTGTGAAGTGTTGTAACACACTTTCACACTTTTCTAGGGTTTTATCAATTAACTAAGCATAATAAATATAACTTCAATCATAATCAGCATTAATCTTTCCTTATTAGAGTGTTGTAAAGTATTGTAACACACTTTCACATTTCTCTAGGCTTGTCATTAATAATTGGGATTTCTTATGCTTTAACTAGCCCTATTTTGCATCCACAAGCCTCATTTATTACATCTTTTCATGGATAATCCTGACACCAAATAGTAAACAATCATATTTCAAGTGTTCCTAGCTTATTTGTCCTAGATTTAGTGTTTGGGACTCATTCACCACCTTCAGTAAATGAGTACCACCTAGGTCTTTTTGGCCCCCATGTAGGTTTCACACATTTCTAAGCACTTTTCATTTTTGGTCCCATACATTATGCCTGATGGGACTCATTTACTACTTTGGGCGAATGACTCTTGTGTGACCCAAATTCAAATTTAATTTAAATTTTTAGTAGAATTTTATTCTCCTAGATCTGATGTTGGCTTGCAGTGTTGTAATTTTGGGAATTCTTGCATAATTAAGTATAAATACAAGGTTCTTTCCCTCATACTCAACACCTAGCATTCAAGAGTTCACAAGAGCATTCAAGAGATTTCAAGGGTAGATTATCAAGCATTTTAGAGCATTCTTCAACTGTCAATCATCATGTCAAAGATTTCATTCTTTATGTTTTTTATTGTGCTAACAATTGCAATGTAGAGTTCATGATTCAAGCAAGTGTTTCAAACAAGATCAACACCATTCAAGCAAGAGTCAAGAACCACATCCATTATAGACATTTCAAGCATTATTGCAGCACATTATTATTAGGTTTTGGTGAGTTACAACATTACTATTTATTCATTCATCATTCTACATTCATATTTACTTTCATTTCAAGGTTTAATTACCAACAAGGGGTTTGACCAAGGAAAACCCCTATTCCCTAACCCCCACAACATTTTTCCCTCTTCTTGTGTGTGATTTGTAGGTTTAGGTTGCAAATTTATCAAGAAGCAAAGTTGGAGAATATTTTTTTGAATCCCTAAAGTTGTCATCAAGCCTTTGAGAAGCTTTGGAGAAGGTCTACGGGTAGCAATTTGTAGTTTCGGATCTAAAAACCAAACAAAAAGAGAAGAGAAAACCGAGAGGCACAAAATCATATACAAAAATTTCCAAAAAAGTAGTAGACTGATTCACTACTATTGGAAAATGAGTCCCACTATACATGCCTAACAAGGATTTTTTCATATCTGCATACCCTTTTGGCTGAAACCTGCTCCAGTGCATTTTCCCAAAAACTAGATTGATCCGCCTAGCTTGGTGAATGAGTCCTAGTCAACATTAACAGTAGATTTTTCAATGATCCATAACTCCATTCTTCCTTCTTCAGTCTCCCAGGTGCACACTTTATGTTTTATAGCTTTTTGTTGCATTTTGTTCATCTCTTTAGGTCATTTAGTATTGTCTTGCATTCAATTAGGGTTTTATATTGTTTTTTGCATTTCATTGTCTTTTCCAAGACTAAACTTGGTGGTGAACTCCTCATGAGATCTCATTCAGCCTTTCGGATAGTCCCTTTGCAATATTTCAATCTCCTTTGCATTCGAATCTCAAGGGTTTATTCTTGAGTGAAGAGTAAGAAAATTGCCTCTCTCCCTTTAGGTCCAAAACCCTAAATGGGAAAAAGGGCGCACAATTTTCATCTTTTCATTTTGGTGAACCTACATATAGACCATCATAATTCTGATTTGGAGTCCATTTAAATCCTAGACTTAGCTTGCATTAGCATTGCATTAGGCTTTGCATTGGTTAATTGGCATTCTAGGGTTTCAAATTTTACATTAGTAAAAATTTCATTTAGCTTGCATTTTTATTGAAATTCAATAAAATTCTACATTTACAACTCAGATTTGCATCAGGAAACATAAAAAACATAAAATTCAATTACTCATTCACCACCTTGGGTGAATTAGTCCCTCTAAAGATTTTGCACTACATTTTTTGGCATTTAAACTTCAATTGTTGAGTTTCTCTTTGTTGTTTTTGCATTTCTGTTTCACTTTCCAAATTTTTAGTTATAAGCATTTCATTGTTCTTAGCTTACATTGCATTTTCACTCACTCCACATTTAGTAGCCTTTGTATGAGTGTTTGGTGTCTTATTGCTAATACCATAGTGAGAAGAAGTTTGAGACTCTTGTCATCCCATGATAGTATAATCGTTGTGGATCTTGGGTTGTCTAGAGCTTCCACTCCTAGTATTGACTGTAGTACACTAGGCATGGACAATATCTTTAGCAATTCCTTGCCTAAGTCAAATAGCACCATGAATGTTGACACAAGAACTAATAATATCCCACAAGAAAAAATCATTCAAATTTGTGAGGATTTAGCAAAATTACAACATCAAATAAGCATGGAAAACATTTCAACTATTGTAATTCCTACCATAGAAAACATTCACCACAGGCTTGAAAGTGAATATGGCCTTGACCTTGTGAAAAACATAGTGCAAATATTTGGAAGATATCTTCCCTCAACCACTAGTTGTTCTTTGCCACCAAGCAATGTTACAAGCCAAGGAGGAACTCAAATTCATCCTCCCACAACAATAGCCTCAATACCTACCTATACCACTCCTCAAGTCACAACAACAATGCAACAAGTTAGTAATGTGATTCCTTCTCTAGGTATTCCTGCGAGCATCCCTAGTTCCTATGTGGCATCGCATGTTATATCTCCTACCTTACCACTTATAAGCATTACATTCACCTATCCTAAAAACACATATACTTCATCACCACTTTCACTTCCATCTCATAGCACAAGCAATGACCCTCTCATAATGAAACTTTTCCAAACTATGTCATCCCTTCAAAAGAAAATTTCAAACATAAACCAAAATCAAAATGGCCTACCTACATATTATGTCAAAAGCAGTCCATTGTCCTTGGAGATATTGTAAACACCAATGCAACAAGGTGTAGAGGTTCCTAGATTTGAGAAATATGGAGGCAAAGGAGTTCCTTCTAACCATGCTAATGCCTACACTACCTTACATAGTGACTTTGTCCTTGATGATAAATTTTTGACAAAAAATATTCCTAGGTCCTTAAAGGATACTGCCTTGGAATGGTTCTCCTCTTTACCGAACAACTCAATTCATTCATTCAATGATCTTGTTGAGGCATTTGTAAACCATTTCCAAGTGCATATGACTCCCAAGATGACCTTGGTTGATTTGATGAGATGTAAGAAAAAAGAAGAAGGAAAGATAATTGATTTTATCTCACACTATCAATCAGTTTATTCCCAAATCAATGTTGGGGTCCCCGACCCACACCTTCAGAAGATGTTCATAGGAAAATTGCAAACTAAGATTCAAGAAAAAAATTACCATGGTGAAATTCCCATTCTTCATGCACTTGTGCATTTCCCTCTGCGATTATCAAAATTCAGTTAGTAGTTGAGATACAAAGTCCATTTCTAGCCAAATTGAGAGATCCAAAGCTACAAACCAAAGCAATGCCCAACCTTTTAGAAAAAAAAAATTAAACAAAGATTTTGGCACATGAATGCTTTATTGTCCTTCTAGGGTTTTTCACCTAAAAGGATAAAGATTGGGCCAAAATGCAATATAGACATTCAATATTAATTTGATATGGATGAAATATTCCTAAATACAATGTTGTAAATGCAAAGGACTGATAAGATAGATTGATTTGATATGAAAAACTAAGAAATGCAAAGTGTTTGAAAACACAATGTTGTATGCAAAAAGACCTAGAGAATGACCTAGAAATAATCATGAAACAAAACAAAAAGCTGTAAAACTAAATGTGTGCACCTGTAAACCTATTGAAGACTAGAAATTACTCTTAAATTTGGAAAATTTTGATTTTTAGGCCTAGTGGGACTTATTCTCTATTCTAGGTGAATCAGTCCCATATCCGAAAAACTGCACCGCAACCCATTTTAGCCAAATGGGTATCCAAATCTACAAAAATCTCTAGAAAATAGGTAAATTGGGATTCATTCACCACTCTGGGTGAATTATTCCACTTTTGCTTCTTTGAAAACTCAAAAATGGAATCTATAGCTTTCGGTCTATTCAATCTGCACCTCTAGGTGTCTAGATCCAAAACCTTGATTTTTAGCACTATTGGTGAATTTTTGTGTAGTTTTTGACCTTTCCAATAGGGAGATGAATTCAAAAATTTTGAAACCTATTCTTCAATCATGTCCAAGCCATCCAAGCACCTAAATCTACAATCACACAAAGGAAGAGAGAGAAAATGTTGATTGTTAGGAATTGGGGGTTTGCCTTGGTCAAACCCTGTTTGAGTAATTAAAAAAAAATGGTGAAATAAGATAATGAGACATGAAATATGAACTAATGCAATTACCAACTTTCCATGATGAAGGATCTTGAATTTCTACAACAATAGATGAAGATTCTTGCTCTTGAATGCCTTAGAAGTGAGCTTGAATGCTATCTTAAATGCTTGATTTGACAATATGATGAATGGTGATTCAATTATGAATGAATTGTTATGTCCATGAATTAGGGCTAAAGGTATCCTTTTATAGAAAAGAGTTAAGAATAAGGATCATAATCAAGGTCTAAAATTAAATTAGAAAATAACTTAATCAAGGGTGGAGGTTAATTAAGAGAAGAAAGACATGGGTAGTTAAAGACTTGAGATGGAAGATAAGATTGGCACAAAAAAAGAGGTTGTTGGAGAAAATTAAATAATAAAAATTATTTAATTTATGTGGCCAACATAGGAGAAATAAATAAAATATTAATTTTATTTATTTAGAAAGGTGAGAATCAATAATTAAATAATTAAAAATAATTATTTAATTATAGAGGAAAGGTGGAGTGTAAAACATTAAATAATTACAAACAATTATTTAATGAAGAAGGAAGGGATAATTAAATAATTGAAATAATTATTTAATTGGGGAAATAAAGAAAGGATAAATAATGAAACACATATAACAATTATTTAATTATAGAGAGAAAAGGCTAATGAATAATTAAATAATTGAAATAATTATTTAATTATAGAAGAAGAGGGAAAAGCTAACTTTTGAATTAAAAATAATATTTAATTCAAAAGTTGGGGGGAAAGGACCATAAGACTTAAATACTTAATAAAAGTTAAGAAAAGTGTGAAAGTCATTTACAATTCTTTACAACACCTTTACAAGACATTGTTAGATGCATTTTATTCAGTTTGCAAGGGTCCAGGACCTAATGTGGATGTGTAAAACACCTCAAAACACTAAATCAAGGTGATATTAAGTCAAATTTATCATCAATTATTCCCAAATCAAGAAAAGAAAAAGGGATACTTTTTCTGTGTCCACAAAATAAAGGGTTTCTTCAATTTAACCCTCCTCAGCAAACAACTCAAAATGTCAATAACCAAGTAGCTACCATCAAAGCCATGATCCCCTTTAATTATGGGGACCCCAAAAGATAATTCACTCCCCTACCATACACCCTTCATAATGCCATGACCCAGCTTCTAAAACAACAAATGATTACCTTACCTTTTGTTAGAACACCTGACCCTAATAATCCTTTACCTCTGAGCTTTAAAACAAATTCTTATTGCAACTAGCACCGACAAAATGGACATGACATGGAACATTGCAAGTGTCTTAAACATCTTGTGCAAGACCTCATTGATTTTGGTCGTCTATCCATCGGAGGTGTCAGTGATCAAGAAAATAAGTCAGTTGCCCCTCCTAACCAAAACTTCAAAATTTTCTCCTCTATGTAAGGCCCACTAATGGGATATTAATAGATCTCACCTATGGAGAGAATGTGATCACCAAGGAATTATTACTTTTGTATGAACTCTATCAAGATGAATATGATAAATTGACAGCATGGAATAAGACACACAACGGTTTTGCTTGCCCTATGATAGGATCGATCACCTTACCATTGCAAATAGGACCAAAAACATTAGATGTCACATTCTACAGCATCCCGCAGTCAAAGCAATTTCATGTGAAGCTAGGCCACCCATGCCTTCATTCCATGAAAGCTATCCCTTTGATTGTGCATAAATGCTTAAAGTTTCCCTTTGACAATGAAATATTCACTATCCACCATAGCGGCTTTAACCCCTTGTCTTCCAAAGGAAATTTTTCCTTAGAAGCCTTTTGGCCCAATCCCATGGAACCTATAAAACCTTGAGAAGACTTCTTTTTCTTGTCCTATCAAAAGTTCAAGGCAAAGAAGATAGCAGAACACTCCCTTTGAAACATGTCCCCATCCACCTTCGAACCTACCATCCTTGACAAAACCATGCTTGAACCTAAACAAGACCCAACAACCAATTCCAACCCAAAACAACTTCACCTACAACCCACAAATGCCCAAGAGACAATGAAAACAACCCTGTCACACCTCCTAGAATCAAACGAGTCTACAAAGTAAAAGAGAAAGTGGTCAAAAAAACTCTCAAGGTTCATTTTGTTCCTCCCCTTAGGGAAGAAAAGAAACCTACGATTGATCAACCCACTCCTACACAAATGCAACTTGAAAAAAAAATAAAAATAGAGGTGCTAGAGAGCGTAGGCATAGACATCATGCCCTTGACATGAAGAATTAAACAAAGAAAATCAAGATCCAAACTTGACTAAATAAATGCATGGTGATCCTACCCCTACCTTGAAACAAAAAAATCCAATAAAACAACCACAATAAGAGTTGAGCTCTTCCATGGATATTATCATTCGTCCTATTGTGGTTAACTTGGATGATGATGATGGGATTGTTAAAATTGATGAAGAGGTGCATAATGAATTGAATACATTGTTTTCCTCTTCCATGAGCTTAAACAACAGATCTCCTACAAAGAGTGTTGAACTTGGTGCTTCTCCTAGTTCGGAACTTGATTTTATCCCTTTGGCTAGTTTCTCACCTTCGGTATACAATGAACATGATTGGGAGGCAAATGACCTACTCATAGGTTGACTTGCATTTTCCTTACTAGTATTTTGTGCTATTTCTTTTTCATTTTCTTTTGTGTGATTGCATGTGTGTAATGTGATCCCCTATAATGTTTTGTTTGATGTTCTCTCTATTCGTGGCATTCCTCTACTTATACCTTCATTCTTCTCTATGTCATACATCTCTTTTTCCTTTTCTCTTTTTCATTTGTCTTTTGTTTTCCTTTTGGGGATGATGCAAGGCGTTGAGACATTCATATCTCTTTCATGTTAATCCAAAAGGTTTTTCATTTTTTTCACTCTCTTCGTGTCATTCTTCTAGTTCTATGTGTATTTGGGGGATGATGACAATTCCAAGCTCTCTAAAAGCATTGTAGCAAAGAACATACTAACTCCAAATCCATAGACCCCTTATGTGTTTGGTTTCTTCATTTTTGGGTCAACCCCTCTCTTTTCTTTTTTTTCTTTCCTACATGACGCAACTTTACTTAAAAACATATGACTTGGCATAGGGCTTTCCAAGTTGACTCTCATGTCTTCTTCATTGTTAGCATTTATCATTTGCTACTTTAAAGTAATTTCTCACACCATGTTGTTTAGAAATTTCTTTAAAGTGGGGGCATACATTGGCATTATTCTTTTGCAATTTCCTTTTCTTGGTTCTTGGTGCAGCCTTCTGACTTCATACGATGTGTTTGTCACTTTCTAGATGACATTTAGTGTGATGTTCTTCAAGAGCATGATATCTGTTAGCATATTATATTCCTCTTATTTGATTTATGTGACACACTACATCCCTTAAGTTGTGAATCTTCTATTATTTTATTGGTCCTCTCTTAGAGACATTATGCACAATGATCCTTAAGTTAAAGACCTTGCATGAACTAAGCAAGACTCTTTTGAACATTTCATATTTTACATTTTTCATTTGTTGTTATATGGCCACCTTCCATAACACAGCTAGCATTCATTTAGAGCCATCCTATTTGTTCATGAGCTCCAAGCATACAAAGTTTTGCTTGCCTCACGAAGCTTGAAAATCATTTTTGTGGCACCTTATTAAAGCTATCAAGAGGTATAACTTTGGTATGGTTTGAGTTGGAAGCCCAATCCAAGGAATGACTTTACCCATAGCCACTTGTGTGTGTGTGAATGCATACCAACCATGAGAGTATGTTTCTCACATGTTAGGACTTCTCACCTAGCAGACAACCAGGAGTTTCATCGCCTCAAAGTGAGTATGAATTATTTTTGGAAAAAAAACCTAGATATGATCCACATCATGATGGGAAAATGATCAAAGCTTGATCTGATTCTTTTATTTCACCTTTTCTTTTCTTTTCTTTGGCAGTGTATGCTTGTGCCTTGTCAATGTTCTTTATATCATTTTCATGTGTGTTCCTTTGTGCTTATGTGGGTTTGCCATAGGATCTTGATCTTTGGGGCTTGATCACCCCTCTTGATCATTTTCATCTCATCTTGCTATCATTGGTTCATTGGAACCCCTCTTGGTGCGTGTTTTTCTACTTTAGTGTGAGTTTGAAGTAGATTCATCCTCTCACTAAAGTGGGGACTAAATGTAGTGTAGAAAAATGGGTCCCTTGACATTTTCAAACTCGTTTGGGTCCACCTTATGGATTTTGGCTTAATTTTGTCTTGATTTAGTGTTGTAATGTGGGTAACACATTCACATTAGGTCTTAGGCCCTTGTGAACTAATGGAATTGTAATGGTTCCTTGCTAAAGTGTTGTGAAGTGTTGTAACACACTTTCACACTTTTCTCGGGTTTTATCAATTAACTAAGCATAATAAATATAATTCCAATCATAATCAACATTAATCTTTCCTTATTTGGAGTGTTGTAAAGTGTTGTAACACACTTTAACATTTCTCTAGGCTTGTTATTAATTATTGGGATTTCTTATGCTTTAACTGGCCCTAGTTTGCATTCGCAAGCCTCATTTATTGCATCTTTTCAAGGATAATCCTGACACCAATTGGTAAGAAATCATAATTCAGATGTTCCTCGCTTGTGTGGCCCAAATTTAGTGTCTGGAAATCATTCGCTACCTTGGTCAAATGAGTCCCACCTAGGTCTTTTTGTCCCTGATGCGGGTTTCACACATTTCTAAGCACTTTTCATTTTTGGTCCCATACATTATGCCTGATGGAACTCATTTGCCACTTTAGGAAAATGAGTCACGTGTGACCCAAATTCAAATTCAATTAAATTTTCTAGTGGGATTTTATTCTCCTAGATATGATGTCAGCTTGTAGTATTATAATTTTGAGAATTCTTGCATAATTGAGTATAAATACAAGGTTCATTCACTCATATTCAACACCTAGCATCCAAGAGTTCACATGAGCATTTGGGCATTCACAAGAGCATTCAAGATCTTTCAAGGAAAAATTATCAAGCATTTTAGAGAATTATTCATGTTTTAATCATCATGTCAAAGATTACATTCTTCATATTTGGATACCCTTATGTTTGAAACCTGCTCTAGTGCATTTCCCTAGAAACTAGACTGATTCGCCCAGCTTGGCAAATGAGTCCCAGTCAACATCAATAATAGATTTTCCATTGGTCCAAACCTCCATTCTACCTTCTTCAGTCTCCCAAGTGCACACTTTCTATTTTATAGCTTTTTCTTACATTTTGTTCATCTCTCTAGGTCATTTAGTATTGTCTTGCATTCAATTAGGGTTTTACATTTTGTTTTGCATTTCATTGTATTTTCCAAGTCTAAACTTGGTGTTGAACCCCTCATTAGATCTCATTCAACCTTTACGATAGTCCCTTTGCAAGATTTCAATCTCCTTTGCATTGAAATCTCAAGGGTTTGTTCTTGAGCACGAAGAGTAAGAAAATTTCCTCTCTCCTTTTAGGTCCAAACCCTAAAGGTGAAAGAGGGTGCACAATTTTCATCTTTTCAGAACTATCTGAATAATGCTATTCTTAGGGGTGGTAGATAGCTGAATTGGGATGTTGCTTTGGTCTCCCTCTTAAGGAAGATTGGGAACCTAGATCTTTTCTCAAGAAATAGGAATGATGAATGGATTTGGACAAAAAATGCTTGTGGGTGGTTTGCTTTTAAATCTCCTTATGAGACTATGGATCTATAGCCTCTTCAGTTAAATATTTTTAATTGGAATAATGTGTGGAGCATGAACTTAATCTCTAATATTAACTAATTTTGGTGGACAGTGTTACATAGAAATATTCTTACAATTGACAACCTTAAGAAAAGGGGATGGTACTTGGTTAATAAATGTTATGTTTGTAATGAAGAGGAAACAATTATGCATCTTCTCTTTCAATGTTCTTATGCTAAAGAAGTTTTGGATTTTTTTTACAGAATCTAATGGTTGACTAGGTTTTCCCTCCAGTTAAAATGTTTGTTGATGGTTGGAGTATATGCCCCTATTATCATAATATCATTCTTGACCTTTGGAGATAAGTTCCCATGTTTCTCACCTGGGATTTATGGAAAGATAGGAATATTAGGGTCTTTAGAGATACTACTAAAACTAGTAAAGAGTTATGCATGTCTACACGAAAATAGATTCAAGAGAATATAGAAAGTTGTAGGTATGCTCCTTCAAAGAAAGGACCGTCATACCTAAAATGATGAAAATTGGTTTGGGGACTCTCTTTCACCTTTAGGGTTTAGGACCTAAAAGGACAAAGACAATCTTCACACACTTCACTCAAGAACAAACCCTTGAGATTTCAATGCAAAGGGAATTTCCTAAAGACTGAATGATATTTAATGAGTGGTTCACCACCAAGTTTGCACTTAGAAAAGACAATGCAATGCAATATGGAATACCAAATCCTAAATGACCTAGAAAGATGAACAAAATGAACAAAAAACTGTAAAATAGAAAGTGTGCACCTAGGACATTGAAGAAGGAAGAATGGAGGTCTAGATCACTGAAAAATCTATTGTCAATGCTGACTGGGACTCATTCACCAAGTTTGGTGAATCGGTCCTACTTTTGGGGAAATGTGCATATACATGTTTTAGCCAAAAGGGGATCTAGATCTATAAAAATCACTGGAAAGCCTATACAGTGCGACTCATTTGCCACTTGTGGAAAATTATTCCACTTCTACTTTTTTAGAATTACAGGACCTGATTTTGTACCTCTCAATTTGCTCTACTCTTTTTCACTGGTTTTCAGATCCAAAACTATAAATTACCACCTGTAGGCCTTCTCCAAGCTTCTCCAAGGCTTGATGGTCCAACTTTTGGGATTTGAAAAAATTTCTCCAACTTTTCTCCTTCAAAAATCTGCAATCTGGCTCTGCAAATCACACACAAGAAGAGAGAAAAATGTTGGGGGTTAGTGAATAGGGGTTTTCCTTGGTCAAACCCCTTGTTGGTAACTAAAACTTGAAATGAAAGAAAATATGAATGGAGAAAGATGAATGAAAAAATAGTAATGTTACAACTCACCAAACCCTAGCAATAAAGTGCTACAAATATTCTTGGAATGGCTGCAATGGATGTGGTTCTTGACTATAGCTTGAATGATGTTCGTCTTGCTTGAAACACTTGGTTGGATCATGAACTCTACATCACAATTGTTAGCAAAATAATAAACATGAAGAATGCAATATTTGAAATGATGATTGGAACTTGAAGAATTCTCTAAAATGCTTCATAATCTGCCCTTGAATGCTCTTGAATGCTCTTGTGAGCTCTCTTGAATGTTAGGTGTTGAATATGAGTGAAAGAACCTTGTATTTATACTCAATTATGCAAGAATTCCTAAAATTACAACACTACAAGCCGACATCAGATCTAGGAGACCAAAATCCCACCAGAAATTTGAATTAATTTTAAATTTGTTCCACATGGGTCTCATTCGCCCAAGGTGGTGAATGAGTCCCATCATCCATAATGTATGGGACCAAAAATGAAAAGTGCTTAGAAATGTGTAAAAACTGGTTTCGGGGCCAAAAGATCCAGGTGAGACCCATTCGCCTAAGGTGGTGAATGAGTCCCAGACACTAAATTCAGTCCACACAAGCTAGGAACACTTTAATTATGATTGGTAAATCATTGGTGTTAGGATTATCCTTGGAAAGATGCAATAAATGAGGCTTGTGGATGCAAAATAGGGCCAATTAAAGCATAAGAAAGCCTAATTATTAATGGAAACCCCAAAGAAATGTGAAAGTGTGTTACAACACTTTACAACACTCTAAATAAGACAAGATTAAGGTTGATATTGATTAAAATTATGCTTAGTTAATTGATAAAACCCTAGAAAATTGTGAAAGTTTGTTACAACACTTCACAACACTTTAGCAACTCACCATTAAATTCCATTCATTCACAAGGTCCCAAGACCTAATGTGCATGTGTTATCCATATTACAACACTAAATCAAGGCAACATTAAGCCAAAATCCACAAGGAGTACCCAAACGAGTGTGAAAATGTCAAGGGATCCATTCTACTAAACTACATTTAACCCCCACTTAAGTGAGAGGATGAACCTACTTCAAACTCACACTAAAGTAGAAAAAAATGCACCAAGGGGGTTTTGAATGTACCAATGCTAGTATGATGAGATGACAACAATCAAGAGGGTGATCAAGCTCCTAGGATCAAGATCCCATGACAAACCAACATAAGTACAAAGGAACACACATGAGAATGATATAAAGAATAAAGACAAGGCACAACCATAAACTACCAAAGAAAAGAAAATAAAAGGTGAAATAAAAGAATTAGATCAAGCTTTGACCATTTTTCCATCACAATGTGGATTAGATCTACGTTGTTTGTCCGAAAAATGCATACTCACTCTGAGGCAACAAAACTCTTGGTTGTCCATCACGTGAGAAGTCCTAAAAGGTGAGAAACATACACTCATGGCTAGTATGCACTCACACACATGCAAGTGGCTATGGGGAAAGTCATGCCTCATTCGGGCTTCCTACTCAAACCATACCAAAGTTATACCTCCTGATAACTTTAATAAGGCATCACCCAAAAATGATTTTCAAGCTTCATGAGGCAAGAAAGCTTTGTATGCTTTGAGCTCATGAACAAACATGATGGCTCTATAGACATGCAAGCTATGTTATGCAAGGTGGCCATATAACTACAAATGTAAAATGAAAAATAGGAAATGTTCAAAGGATTCTTGCTTAGTTCATATGAGGTCTGTAACTTAGGGAACATTGTGCCTAATGTCTCCAAGAGAGGACCAATCAAATAATAGAATATTCACAACTTAGGGGATGCAATGTGTCACATCAAGCTTCCAAGAGGAATATAATATGCTGAGAGAGATCACACTCTTGGAGGACATCACACCCACTATCATCCACAAAGTGACAAACACATTGTACGAAGTAAGAAAACTGCACCATGAACCATGAAAAATAAAAATGCAAGAGAATAATGCCAATGTATGTCCCCACTTTAAAGAAATTTCTAAACACCATGCTGTGAGCAATTTCTTTAAAGTAGCAAATGAAAAATGCAAACAAGAAGGAAGAAATGAGAGCCAACTTGGAAATCCCTATGCAAAGTCATATGTTTATGAGTAAAGCTACATCATGCAAGAGAGAAAAAAGAAAAAAGAGAGGGGTTGGCCCCAAAATGAAAACACGAAACACATAAGTGATCTATGGATTTGGGGTCAGTATGTTCTAGGATATATTTTTTTTAAAGAGCTTGGAATTGTCATCATACCCCAAATACACATAGAACTGAAAGAATGACACAAAGAGATCAATAACAAAGAAAAACCTTTTGTGTCAACATGGAAGAGACATAGGATGTCTCGACACCTTGCATCATCTCAAAAAGGAAAACACAAGACAAATGAAAAAGAGAAAAAGGAAAGGAAAAAGAAAATCCTTTTGGGTCAGCATGGAAGAGACATAGGGTGTCTTGACACTTTGCATCATCCCCAAAAGGAAAAAACAAGAAAAATGAAAAAGAGAAAAAGGAAAGGAAAAATTAAATCCTTTTGGGTCAACATGGAAGAGATATTGGGTGTCTCGACGCCTTGCATCATCCCTAAAAAGAAAACACAATACAAAATTAAAAAGAGATAAAAAAGCGAAAAGATAAAAGATTTATGATATAGAGAAGAATGAAGGTACAAATAGAAGAATGTCACAAAGAGAGAACATCAAATAAAACATCACGGGGGATCACATTACGCACATGTAATCACACAAGAGAGAAAGAAAAAGAAATAATGAAAAAGACTAGTAAGGAAAATGTGAGTCAACCTATGAGCAAGTCATCCACCTCCCAATCTCAGTCTGAATAAGTGGAAGGTGGACAACGAGACTAAGGGACAATGAAAATGCAATACTAGGACAATGCTATCAGCTTCCATCCCCCACTGAGTGCGAGAGAAGAATTTTCTACAACTATTACATGACAAGGGGTTGGGAAAGGGGTCCTGCTTTAAGGGACTATATCTATAATGTCAAATTGTTGAAGGATCCTTATTGAAGTTCGATACTCATCAGTAAGATTCCTAAGAATCCTATGATATGCACAATACTTTGTGTTATTTTTAGGGAATTTGCTTCTAGTATGAGGTGAAATTTTAAGCTGACCTATATCTATAAGATGTTTCAGTTGTCATTTGATTTTTATTTGGGTGTGTGAGAGCTTGTAAGGTGTTTTGTTTTTGCTAGATTCACCAACTTCTCAAGTTGAAATTTGAGGAAGACCTAAGGAGATCCTATCATCCTTGTCATTGTTATGAGTGATTGGCTATTCTTTAGGAAGAAGGACATTCATATGAGGAGGAGAATCAAATATCATCGTACCATCACTTCGAAGCCTTAGATATTCTCTAGGAGGATTTTTGTTATGATAGGGATCTTGATATCCTAACCCCTTAGTGTTTTCATTAGTTGGTATTTTCTCTAGGAGTTGATGAATTTCATGTTTACTTGTTGTGTTACATCCTTGTTTGCTCAAAATTTTGAATCCTTTTCCATATGTTTCTTCAAGTTTGATGGGGGTGTTTGTTAGTTTGTTATCATAAAATGGTTGAGTTTTTGCTTGTTTAGAGGAACTAGGTTCACCTATTATAGGGAACTTAGGTTCAACTTTTGTTTCAGCATGTAAGTAACCAAAAATCTCAAGAGGTGGTATACTGGGAGGATTTGATTGTTTCATGAATGGGTAAAAGGATGTGTTAGCTTCAAGGTTGTCAAGAAAATTGTTTAGGAACCTATTCATGTTGTCATCATCTTCTCCAATGATGTCAACATCACAAGGAGGACATGCATTAGGAGTTGAGAGAGCATGAGTAAGGCCAATTTCATTATGATCATTTCCAAAGGCACAACTTGGCACGTCCACTAAGGACTTTAATGACATACAAAGCTTGTTAAAGCACATGTATCCATGATGCAAATTTTATATTGTATACTATGCAACAATGCAATTTTATTTTAAGCAATGCACAAGATGAATGAAATCAAGAAAAATGCAATGAATTGAATGAAACAGGAAGTCTACAAACTAAAAAAGAACGGTAACAATAGCAAAAAAAAACTTAGAAAATGAAGTTTAAATGCCAAAAAATGCAGTGCAAAATGTGCAGGGGAACCGATTTCCCCAAGGTGGCAAATGAGTCCTCATGATGATTTATTTGAAATTTTTTAGAATTTTTGAATTGAATTTTATGTTTTTTGATATATTTCTAAGATGCAAATACAGAATTTGATTAATTTTCAATGAGATTAAATGCAATAATGCAAGCTAGATGAGCTTTTCACTAATGCAAAATTTGAAACCCTAGAATGCAAATTAACCAATGCAAAACCTAATGCAATCATTAATGCATGCTAAATATAGGATGTAAATGTACTCTAAATCAGAATTATGATGCTCTAAATGTAGGTTCACCAAAATGAAATGAAGAAAATGTGGTTTTGGGGACTCTATTTCACCTTTAGGGTTTAGGACCTAAAAGGAGAGAGGCAATCTTCATGCACTCCACTCAAGAAAAAACCCTTGATATTTCAATGAAAAGGAGATTGAAATCTTACAAAGGGACTATCCTAAAGGTTGAATGAAATCTAATGAGGGTTTCACCACCAAGTTTGCACTTGGGAAAGACAATGCAATGCAATATGAAATACCAAATCCTAAATAACCTAGAAAGATGAACAAAATGTAACAAAAAACTGTAAAACAGAAAGTGTGCACCTAGGAGGCTGAAGAAGGTAGAATGAAGGTTTGGATCACTAAAAAATATTCTATCAATGTTGACTGGGACTCATTCACCAAGCTGGGTGAATCAGTCTTGATTTTGGGAAAATATGTAGATACAGGTTTCAGCCAAAAGGGGATCCAGATCTATAAAAATCTTTGTTAGCCCTGTATAGTGAGACTCATTCGCCACTTGTGGTGAATTAGTTGACTTCTAAATTTTTGGAAGTTTGGGACCTGATTATGTTCCTCTCAGTCTACTATACTCTTTTTTACTAGTTTTTGGATCCAAAACTGTAAATTGCCACTTGTAGGCCTTTGCCAAGCTTCTCAAAGGCTTGATGACAAATTTAGGGATTTGGAAACTTTTCTCCTTGACAAATCTACAACCTAGCTCTACAAATCAGACACAACAAGAGGGAAAAATGTTAGGGGGTTAGTGAATAGGGGTTTTCCTTGGTCAAACAGCTTGTTGGTAATTAAACCTTGAAATGAAAGCAAATATGAATGGAGAATGTTGAATGAACAAATAGTAATGTTGCAACTCACCAAACCCTAGAAATAAAGTGCTACAAATATACTTGGAATGGTTGCAATGGATGTGGTTCTTGACTCTAGCTTGAATGATTTTGATCTTGCTTGAAACACTTGCTTGGATCATGAACTCTACATCACAATTGTTAGCACAATAACAAACATGAAGAATGCAATCTTTGACATGATGATTGGAACTTGAAGAATGCTCTTGAATGTTAAGTGTTGAATATGAGTGAAAGAACCTTGTATTTATATCTAATTATGCAATAATTCCCAAAATTACAACACTACAAGCCCACATCAGATCTATGAGAGTAAATTCCCACCAAAAATTTGAATTAAATTTGAGTTTGGGCCACATGGGACTCATTCACCCAAGGTGGAAAATGAGTCCCATCAGGCATAATGTATGGGACCAAAAAAGAAAATTTCTTAGAAATGTGTAAAAACTTGTTTAGGACCAAAACATCTAAGTGGGACCCATTCACCCAAGGTGGCGAATGAGTCCCAAACACTAAATTTAGTCCACACAAGCTACGAACACCTGAATTATGATTGGTCAATGATTGGTGTTAGGATTATCCTCAAAAAGATGCAATAAATGAGGCTTATGGATGCAAAATAGGGTCAATTAAAGCATAAGAAAGCCTAATTATTAATGAAAAGCCTAGAGAAATGTGAAAGTGTGTTACAACACTTTTCAACACTCCAAGTAAGGCAAGATTAGGGTTGATTTTGATTAAAATTATGCTTAGTTAATTGATAAAACCCTAGAAAAGTGTGAAAGTGTGTTACAACACTTCACAACACTATAACAAGGCACCATTAAATTCCATTAGTTCACAAGGCCCCAAGACCTAATGTGAATGTGTTAAATCCACATTACAACATGACATCAAGGCAACATTAATCCAAAATCCACAAGGAGGACCCAAACAAGTGTGAAAATGTCAAGGGATCAATTTTACTACACTACAATACCAAGAGATGAGAATCAAGCAACAATCAGGTCTTTCTCATGACCTTAATAATGTTAATTGGGCTAAATAGATTATCAGAAAATGTACTAGTTGGATCCCCAAAACCCTAGGTGGATTAAGTGTAATTTTGATGGATGCTCAAAAGGGAACCCTGGCATGGTCGAGGCAGGTGGGGTTGTTAGAAATGACTGGGGCATCTATGTGGCTGGATACATCAAGGGCTTGGGAACAACAACAAATAATTTTGTGGAGGCTTATGCTATTTCAATTGGTATATGTTATCCTAAAGATAATGGATGTACAAAGGTTATTTTGGAGGGTGACTCTAAGTTGATAATTGATTATTTAAATAATAAAGTTGAGGCCCCTTGGGAGATAAAAGATCTTCTTAATGACTGCAAAAATATTCTACATTCTTTCCAAAGTTACAAGATATGCCACACCTTTAGGGAATGCAACAAGGCTGCCAATGTTTTGGAAAATTTTGGATATAGGTAGGAGGTGTTAAAATTTTGGGATTTTTCCAATTTATCAAACCAATTAAAGAAATAATAGCTAAGCATGGAGTGGGGGATTTGATTAATCATGGACAGGATGGTAATAATTAAAAATAGTTTCTCACAGTGTCATCCAGCTATCAAGTTGGTGGTTATCTTCCTTTGATGGCAATTAGGCATGTTGATTAGATGGATTGAGAAGTACGATATTAAAGATAGTGGTACGCCAAATCTTAAAGATTTTTAAAAAAAAGGTGGTAAAGACAAATTGTTATGGAAACCCCGTATGTTAAAAAGAAAGATGTTAATGAGGGCGTTAGGATTATTATTCACCTCTCTAAAATTCTTGCATCCGATTTTGGAAAAGACATTTTGACATGTGTTACTACCGATGGGAGGGATGATAATATAAAAGGGAAATCATGGCTTATAAAGGTGGTGAAGTTGTCAGTTATCATTATGATGGGATTTAAAAATTTGATATTTACCTTTGCTTTCAGTTTGATTATTTTAATCAAAGTGCCAAAAGGTTCAAGCCATTATTCTTGCAAATGAAAAATCACCAAGTCTCTATCACGACTAAAGTTTTTAAATTACCTGAACATGCTACAGTTGTGAATGACGAAGCCTGAAGGGATGATTTTCTTCTTCTCCCTAATAATTACTCTACCAAGGAGAAAACCATGGGTGGGCCCAACAAGAGGATAGAACTGAGTAAATACAACTCCCTCAAAAATAATGCGGAGCTTTGGGGTTTGTTCAAGCGGGTCAAGTTTACCCCTTACTTTTATGCCATGGAAGGATACAATGAGAAGCTGAGCTACAAATTTTTGAATACGTGGAAAGATGGGGAAGTTGAGTTGGGTGGCCTCCATTTCACAGTTGATGCTAAGCTCATAGCCAAAGCAACAGGGTTGGTGTATGAAGGAAAGAAGGTGACTAAGGTAAGCACTGGAAAATATCAAATGTATATTGATTAGTTTTTTGAGGCTAAAGAAAAAGCTTAGACATTTCAAAATGGGTACTCTAGGGTTTTGCTTCCTCCAATGTATCATAATGTTTGCTTCTTTGTTATGAAATACTTTACCTTGGAAGGTCATTTTCTATTTCTTCATGGCTATCACTTCTCGATTTTAAACCACATCCATCATCTTGAAAAAATTAATCTCATTTTTCCTCTTTTCCTCTCTAAGCCAAAGTCTCACCAATGGCACTAACCCACCATTATACCAAAGCTTGATTCATGTGATTTGTAAGTGGACCCACTGAAAAAGTAACCTTCTACTTTTTCTGACTTGTTTAGGCACTCCTTGTGATTTTGGCTTAATGTTGCTTAATTTAGTGTTGTAATGTGGATAACACATTCATATTAGGTCTTGGGCCCTTATGAACTAATAGGATTTTAATGGTGCCTTGCAAAATTGTTATGAAGTGTTGTAATACACTTTCACACTTTTCTAGGGTTTTATCAATTAACTGAGCATAATAAAAATAATTTTAATCACAATTGATCTTGACCCTACCTTATTTGGAGTGTTGTAAAGTGTTGTAACACACTTTCACATTGCTTTAGGCTTGTCACTAATAATTTGGATTTCTTATGGATTAATTGGCCCTATTTTACATCCACAAGCCTCATTTATTGCATCTTTTTTAGGATAATCCTAACACCAATTAGTAACCAATCATAATTCACATGATCCTCGCTTGTGTGGCCCAGATTTAGTTTCTGGGACTTATTCGACACCTTGGGAAAATGAGTCCCACCTAGGTCTTTTTGACACCGATGCAAGTTTTACACATTTCTAGACAGTTTTGATTTTTGGTCCCATACATTATGTGTGATGGGACTCATTCCCCACCTTTGGCGAATGAGTCCTGTGTGACCAAAATTTAAATTCAAATCAAATTTCTGGTGGGATTTTATTCTCCTAGATTTGATGTTGGCTTGTAGTGTTGTATTTTCGAGAATTCTTGCATAATTAAGAATAAATATAAGGTTCTTTCACTCATTTTCATCCCAATAATTAAAGTATTCATACCTAGCATTCAAGAGTTCAAAAAAGAATTTGAGCATTCACAAGAGCATTCAAGGAATTTCAAGGGCATATTATCAAGCATTCTAGAGCATCTTTCAAGTGTCATTCATCATGTCAAAGATTGCTTACAACATGTTGTTTTAGAGCTAACAATTGTGATGTAGGTTTTGTTATTCAAGCAAGAGCTTCATTCAAGATCTATCAACATCAATCAAGATTCCAAGTCCACATCCATTGGAGCTATCACTTACATGTTTGTAGCACTTAATTGCAAGGGTTTGGTGAGCTGCAACATTGCTATTTGTTCATTCATCATTCTCTTTCCATATTTCATTATATTTCAAGGTTTAATTACCAACAAGGGGTTTGAATAAGGAAAACCCCTATCCACTAACCCGCACAACATTTTTCCCTCATCTTGTGTGTGATTTGAAGGGCTAGGTTGCAGATTTTCCAAGAAGCAAAGGTGAAGAAAAAATTTCAAGTCTCCAAAAGTTGTCAAATTTGTCATCAAGCCTTGGAGAAGCTTGGAGAAGGCCTACATATGGTATTTTGTAGTTTTGGATCTAGAAACTAGTCAAAAAGAGTAGAGTAGACCAAGAGGCATAGAATCCACTTCAGAATTTCTAGAAAAGTAGAAGTGGATTGATTCACCACTATTTGCGAATGAGTCCCACTATACAGGCTTGATCAAGATTTCTACAGATTTGGATACCCTTTTGGTTGGAACCTGTTCCTACACATTTTCCCAAGAGTTGGACTAATTTTCCTAACCTGGTGTATGAGTCCCAATTAGCTTCAATAGAAAATTTTTTAGTGATCCAGAGCTCCATCCTATCTTCTATAGTCTGAAGTTCTAGTGCATACTTCCAGTCTCATAGCTTTTTATTGCATTTTATTCACTTTCTTAGGTCATTTAGATTTAGTTTGCATATCATCCAGTGTTTTCCAACATTGTCTTTTCCAAGTTTACACTTGGTGGTGAACCCCTTATTAGCTATCATTCAACCCCCCAAGATAACCCTATTGCTAGATTTTAATCTCTTTGTATTGAAGTTGTTAGGGTTATCCTTGAGTGGAGCCTCTTTGAAAGTGGGTGTGAATACATTCATACACATGCCCCCATTTTTCCTTGGTTCCATTTTGGTGAAATTGCATTTAGGACACCATTATTATGATTTGGAGTGCATTTACATCCTAGATTTAGCTTGCATTAACATTGCATTAGACTTTGCATTGGTTGATTTGGATTCTAGGGTTTCAAATTTTGCATTAGTGAAAAGCTCATTTAGCTTGCATTATTGCACTTAAATTTATTGAAAATTAGTCAAGTTCTGCATTTGCATCTCAGATTTGCATTAGAGATTGCATTAGAAAACATAAAAAGCATAAAATCCAATTTAAAAATTCAAAAAAAATTCAAAAAATTAGTACCTAGACTCATTCACCACCTTGGGCAAATCAATCCCTTTGTATATTTTTCACTGCATTTTCTAGCATTTATAGTTCAGTCTTTGAGTTTCTATTTGTTGTTTCTATATTTTCGCTTTACTTTCCATAATTTCATTTATAAGCATTTCATTCTTATTAGTCTCCATTGCATTCTCATTCACCCCGTATTTAGTACCCTTTGCATGAGTGTTTGGTATCCTATTGCTAATACATTAGTGAGAAGAAGTTCAAGACTCATGTCATCCCACGATAGCACAATCGTTGTGGATCTTTGGCTATCTAGAGCTTCCACTCTGAGTATTGACACTAGTACACTAGGAATGGATAACACCCTTAGTAACTCTTTTACTTCAGATTGCATGCAAGTTGAAACAAGGAATGATACAATCTCGCAAGAAAACATAATTTACATCCATGAGGATCTAGTAAAATTACAACATGAAATAAGCCTTGAAAACATTTCAACCACTACAATTCCTATCATAGACAACATTCACCGCATGCATGAAAGGGACGATGACCTTGACCTCATGAAAAAATTAGTTCAACTCAATTCGTTCATTCAATGAACTTGTTGAGGCATTTGTAAACCATTTCCAAATGCATATGACTCCCAAGATGACCTTGGCTGATTTGATGAGATGCAAGCAAAAAGAGGACGAAAAGATAATTGATTTAATCTCACACTACCAATCACTTTATTCCCAAATCGATGTCGAGATCCCCGACCCACACCTTCAAAATATGTTCAAAAAAAATTTGCAAAGTAAAATCCAAGACAAGTTAACCATGATGAACTTTCCCTCATTCATGCACCTATGCACTACCCTCCATGATTATCAAAATTCGATTAGTAGTCGAGATACAAAGTCCACTTCTAGCCGAATTGAGAGATATGAATCCATAAACCAATACAATTCTCAACATTTTAGAAAACAAAATATAGGGTTCCTTCAATTTAACCCTGCTTAGCAAACCACTCAAAATGTTAATAACCATGTAGATGTTGGCAAAGCCTCAATTCCCTTTAGCTATGGAGACCCCAAAAGACAATTCACTCCCTTGCCCAATACCCTTCAAAAGACAATGTCCCAACTTTTAGAACAACAAATGATTACCTTGCCACCTGTCAAAACACTCAACCCTAATAAGCCTTTACCCCCGAGCTTCAAATCAAATGCTTATTGCCACTATCATAGACAACATGGGAATGACACAGAACATTGCAAGTGTCTTAAACATCTTGTGCAAGAGCTCATTGATTTTGACCGTCTATCCATTGGAGGTGTTAGTGATCAAGGAAATAAGTTTGTTTCCCCTCCTAACCAAAACTTGCAAAATTTCACCAACCTAATGCCCAAACATAATATTTCATTTGTCAAAGCAAGTGAAACTACAAACAAGGATGTGATGAAGGCTGATATAGATGATGAAAACAATGTTTCTTTGTTAAATAATGCTATCAATATCAATCCTATGGATGAAATGATAGGGGTAATAGACATCATCCCTTGTAAGGTCTGACCTAAGGGTCCTCTTGACATTGCTTTCTCTTCTAAGGATATACTTAAACATTTGCCTGATGGTCCTCTCTACATAGTTGGTCGTATCTATGACAAGCACAATAATGGGATACTAATAGATCCTTCCTATGGAGAGAATGTGATCAACAAGGAATTTTTACTTTTGCATGAACTCTATCAAGATGAATATGATAAACCAAAAGCATGTATCAAGACACACAATGGTTTTGCTTGCCCTATGATAAGATCGATCACCTTACCATTGCAAATAGGACCAAAAACATTATATGTCACATTCTCCATCATCCTATAGTCAGATCAATTTTGTGTGAAGCTATCCACCCATGGATTCGCTCCATGAAATTTGTCCCTTCAATTGTGCATAAATGTTTGAAGTTTCTATTTGACAATGAAATATTCACTGTCCATTATAACAGCTTTAATCCCTTGTCATCTAAAGGAAATTTTTCCCTAGATTCCTTTTGGCCTAAGCCCATGGAACCTATAAAGCCAAGAGAAGACTTATTTTTCTTGTCCTATCGAAAGTTCAAGGAAAAGAAGATAGGAGAACTATCTCTGCAAAACATGTCCCCATCCACATCTGAACCTACCATCCTTCATGAAACCATGCTTGGACCTAAACATGACCCAAACAACCAAGACTAACCAAAAATAGAAACTTCAACTACATCCTCCAAAAGACCAAGAGACAATGAAAACAACCTCATCACACATCCTAGAATAAAAAAAAATTACAAAGTCAAAGATAAAGTGGGTGAACAACCTCCTATGGTTCCTTTTGTTCCTCCCCTTAGGGAAGGAAAGCAACCTATGATTGATCAACCCACTCCCACACAAATGCAACTTGAAAAAAAAACCAAAAGAAATAGAGGTACTAGAGAGTGTAGGCAAAGACGTCATGCCCTTGCTCAAAATTTACATGAAGAATTAAACAAAGAAAATCAAAATCCAAACTTGACTGAAGTAATGCACGATGACCCTCCTCCCCAGCCAAAACAAGAAAACTCAATGCAACCTCCACAAAAAGAGTTGAATTCTTCCATGGACATTATTTGACCTCTTGTTGTGATCAACTTAGATGATGATGATGAGGTTGTTAAAATTGATGAAGAGGTGCATAACAAAACTGAATACATTGTTCTCCTCTTTGATGAGCTTAAATGACAAATCTTTGGGTGCTTCTTCTAGTTTGACACTTGCTCTTGTCCCTTTGGCTAGTTTCCCACCTTTGGTATACACAAACATGATTGGGAGGTGGATGACCTACTCATAGGTTGACTCACATTCTCCTTACTAGCCTTTTTTCTTTATTTCTTTTTTTCATTTTTCTTTGTATGTGATTGCATTTGTGTGATGTGATCCCCCATGATTCTTTGTTTGATGTTTTGTCTCTCTTTGTGACATTCCTCTACTTGTACCTTCATTCATCTCTATGTCATTCATCGCTTTTTCTTCTTTTTCATCTTTATCATTTTCTTGTGTTTTTTCATTTGGGGATAACACAAGGCATTGAGACACCCTATGTATCATTCATGTTGACACAAAAGGCTTTTCTTTTGGTGTTGATGCAAGGAATCTATACATTCATGTCTCCTTCATGTTGACACAAAAGGCTTTCCCTTTTTCTTTTCCTTTTTCTTTATTTCTCTCTTTCCTTTGTCTTGTATTTCCCTTTTGGGGATGACGAAAGGAGTTGAGACACCCTATGTCTCTCCCATGTTGACCCAAAATATTTCTTTTCTTTTGTTTTCTCTCTCTATGTGTAATTTTTCCATTTCTATGTGTATTTGGGGATGATGACAATTCCAAGCTCTCTAAAAACATTGCAGCAAAGAACATACTAACCCCAAATCCACAGATCCCTTAAGTTTTGAGTGTTTTCATTTTGGGGGCAACCCTTTCTTTTCTTCTTCTCTTGCATGACACAACCTTACTCAGAAACATATGACTTGGCATAGGGCTTTCCAAGTTGGCTCTCATGTCTTCATTAGCATTTTTCATTTGGTACTTTAAAGTAATTTCTCACACCCTGGTGTTTAGCAATTTATTTAAAGTGGGGGCATACATTGGCATTATTCTTTTACATTTTCCTTTTTCTTGGTTCTTAGTGCAGCCTTCTTACTTCATACGATGCGTTTGTCACTTTTTGGATGACATTGGGTGTAATGTCCTCCAAGAGCATGATCTCTCATAGCATATTGCATTCCTCTTAGTGGCTTGATGTGATGCACTACATCCCCTAAGTTGTGAATTCTCTATTATCTAATTGGTCCTCTCTTGGAGACATTAGGCACAATGCTCCCTAAGCTAAATACCTCTCAAGAACTAATCAAGACTCCTTTGAACATTCTTTGCATGTTTCATTTTTCATTTGTTTCTATATGGCCACCTTGCATAACACAGCTTCCATGCTAGTAGTTCCATCTTGTTTGTTCATGAGCTCCAAGCATACGAAGTTTTGCTTGCCTCATGAAGCTCGAAAATCATTTTTGTTTGGTGCCTTCTTAAATTTATCAGGAGGTATAACATTGGTATGGTTGAGTGAGAATCCCATTCTGAGGCATGACTTTCCCCATAGTCACTTGCGTGTGTGTGAGTGCATACCAACCATGAGTGTATTTTTCTCACCTTTTAGGCCTTCTCACTCGGCGGATAGCCAGAAGTTTTGTTGCCTCAAAGTGAGTATGTGTTTTCTGGACAAAAAACCTAGATCTAATCCACATTGAGATGGAAAAAGGTCAAATCTTGATCCGATTATTTTTATCTCCCTCTTTTCTCTTTTTTTTTCTTTCGCAATGTATGCTTGGCCTTGTCATTGTTCTTTATATCATTCTCATGTGTGTTCCTTTCTACTCATGTTAGTTTGTTCTAGGATCTTGGTCTTGGGGGCTTGATCACCCCTCTTGATCGTTGTCAGCTTGTCTTGCTAGCATTGGTTCATTGGAACCCCTCTTGATGCATTTTTGTCTACTTTAGTGTGAGTTTGAAGTAGGTTCGTCCTCTCACTAAAGTGGGGGCTAAATGGAATCACCGAAAAAGTAACCCTTCTACTTTTTTTGACTTGTTTGGTCCCTCGTGATTTTGGCTTAATGTTGTCATGATTCAACATTGTAATGTGGATAGCACATTCACATTAGGTCTTGGGCCCTTGTGAACTAATATGATTTTAATGGTGCCTTGCAAAAGTGTTGTGAAGTGTTGTAACACACTTTCACACTTTCACATTTTTAATCATAATTGATCTTGACCCTGCCTTATTTGGAGTGTTGTAAAGTGTTGTCACACACTTTCAAATTTCTCTAGGATTTTCATTAATAATTTGGATTTCTTATGCTTTAATTGGCCCTATTTTGCATCCACAAGCCTCATTTATTGCATATTTTTGAGGATAATCCTGACACCAGTTAGTAACCAATAATAATCCAAGTGTTCTTGGCTTGTGTGGCCTAGATTTAGTGTCTGGGAATCATTCACCACCTTGGGCGAATGAGTCCCACCTAGGTCTTTTTGACCCCAATGTAGGTTTTACACATTTCTAGACACTTTTATTTTCAAATTCAAATTCAAATTAATTTTTTGATAGATTTTATTTTCCTAGATCTAATGTCAACTTGTAGTGTTGTATTTTTAGGAATTCTTGCATAATTAAGTATAAATATATGGTTCTTTCACTTATTTTCATCCCAAGCATTCAAGTATTCATACCTAGCATTCAAGAGTTCACAAGAGCATTTGAGCATTCACAAGAGCATTCAAGGAATTTCAAGGGTAGATTATCAAGCATTCTAGAGAATCTTTCAAGTGTCATTCATCATGTCAAAGATTGCTTGCATCATGTTGTTTTAGAGCTAACAATTGTGATTTAGGGTTTTTGATTCAAGCAAGAGCTTCATTCAAGATCTATCAACATCAATCAAGATTCCAAATCCAAATCCATTGGAGCTATCACTTACATGTTTGTAGCACTTAATTGCAAGGGTTTGGTGAGTTGCAACATTGCTATTTGTTCATTCATCATTCTCTTTCCATATTTCACTCTATTTCAAGGTTTAATTACCAACAAGGGGTTTGACCAAGGAAAACCATTATCCACTAACCCCCACAACATTTTTCCCTCTTCTTGTGTGTGATTTGCAAGGCTAGGTTGCAGATTTCCCAAGAAGCAAAGGTGGAGAAAAGTTGTCAAGTCTCTAAAAGTTGTCAAAGTTGTCATCAAGCCTCGGAGAAGCTTGGAGAAGGCCTACAAATTGTATTTTGTAGTCTCAGATCTAGAAACTAGTCAAAAAGAGAAAAGTGGACTGAGAGGCACAAAATCCACTTTATAGTTTCTAGAAAAGTATAAGTGGACTAATTCACCACTATTGGTGAATGAATCCCACTGTACAGGCTTGATCAATATTTTTACAGATTTGGATACCCTTTTTGCTGAAACCTATTCCTACACATTTTCCCTAGAGTTGGACTAATTTTCCTAGCCTGGTGTATAAGTCCCAATCAACTTCAATAGTAGAATTTTTAGTGATCCAAAGCTCCATCTTGTCTTCTCTAATCTTCCAGGTGCACACTTCCAGTCTCATAGCTTTTTACTGCATTTTGTTCACTTTCTTAGGTGATTTAGATTTAGTTTTCATATCATACTATGTTTTCCAACATTGTCTTTTCCAAGTTTACACTTGGTGGTGAACCCCTCATTAGCTATTATTCAACCCCCCAGGATAACCCTATTGCTAGATTTCAATCTCTTTTCTATTGAAGTCTCTAGGGTTATCCTTGAGTGGAGCCTCTTTGAAAGTGGGTGTGAATACATTCATACACATTCCACCATTTTTCCTTGGTTCCAGTAAGTATGTCCTTGCTACTACCCCTTAGAGAAATGCCTTCCTAAATTTTCTTGAAAACCCCACTCCCAAGAGCTCTATCAAAATTGAGCTTATTGAAAGTGGCCCCACTCCCTAAAAAAAGACTCTAGTAAAGCCTCCCCCAATCCTATGGACCCCTCTCGGTTGGACCTGCTCAAAGTTACCTTGAAAAAGTAAAGTGTTGCTCCCATTGCTCCTGCAGTTAACAAAAAAAGAAAAAAGTTGATTCATGAGTTTGGAGCTGACCCCAACACCATAACTATTATGGATGACAATGATAGCCCTGAATGTTCCACTCTAATGGGTAGAAGGTCGACACAGTTTGCTTTGGCTATGTTGAAAGGCTCTGAAAATAGTAAAAAATCTAAAATCCCAGAAGATAGGAATTTAGACAAGTCTTTGGATAGTAAGGGAAAGAAGGTGAGGAGGTAGGATAAGGCTTCTTCTTCTGAGGAAGTGTCAGACAACCTTGGTGGTGATGAGTCCCTGGAGGACGAGTCAAAGTCGGAGGAGGATGGGGATTCACAGCATGAGGATGGTCGGGATGAAGAAGAGGGATATGGTATGGCTATTGATAAAGGTGATGTTAATAATGACCTATAGGATATGGAGATTACTAACCCTAGTAATGAAAACTTAGCAGAAAACATGTCAAGTATTGATACTGCTAGAATTCAAAGGGTGGAGGAAAGTATGGAGTTGTCAAAAAAATGACGCAAAAAGATGACAGTGTCAGCATGCTCCAAGAAATTGAAAATGCGATGAAGAGTTTATGCAAGGTCATGGATGTTGTCATGAAAAAGGCAGTTATGGCCACTGTCTCTAGACAAGGAAGATTAAAGAAATAACAGAGTAAAAAGGAGGGCGATGAAGAAGTTGATTTATCTAGAAAGATGGAGCTCAAAGAGAATTTTGAAGACTTGATGAAAGCTTGGAGCATGATTGAGGATGCTTAATCCTCGGCTCTTGTTCCTTTTTCTTTTTGCTACTTGTTGCAATGAAGTTTTTTTTCTATTCTATAAGATGCATATTTGGTATAGGCCGTAGGTTCATGAACTGTTATTTTCCTAGTCGCTTTTCTGTTATGAACTCTGGATATTGGTTGGATACTCTTCTAAGGTTATGCTATTATAACCTAGTTTTCTGGATGGTTATTAAGTTGAACTAGTTATATCTTTTACGGATTACTGATAGTATTATAAATTTTCATGCGGTGGGTATTGGATAAATTTTTTTGGTTGATTGGGTTTAGGGGAAGTGGTTATCTTTGTGTTCTACTTCCTCTGTTATACTATTTTATAATTGTAGTGTCAAAAAAAGGGTCCTTTGACATTTTCGCACTCGTTTGGGTCCTCCTTGTGGATTTTGGCTTAATATTGCCTTGATTTAGTGTTGTAATGTAGATAACACATTCACATTAGGTCTTGGGCCCTTGTGAACTAATAGAATTTAATGGTGCCTTGCTAAAGTGTTGTGAAGTGTTGTAACACACTTTCACACTTTTCTAGAGCTTTATCAATTAACTAAGCATACTAAAAATATTTTTAATCATAATTAATCTTAATCTTTCCTTATTTGGAGTGTTGTAAAGTGTTGTAACACACTTTCACATTCCACTAGTCTTATCATTAATATTTGGGCTTTCTTATGCTTTAATTGGCCCTATTTTGCATCCACAAGCCCCATTTATTGCATCTTTTTGAGGATAATCCTGACATCAATCAGTGACCAATCATAATTCAGGTGTTCATGGCTTGTGTGGCCCATATTTAGTGCCTGGGACTCATTCACCACCTTTGGCGAATGAGTCCCACCTAGGTCTTTTTTGGCCCTGATGCAGGGTTCGCACATTTTTAAGCATTTTTCATTTTTCATCCCATACATTATGTATGATGTGACTCATTCGCCACCTTGGGTGAATGAAGCTTGTGTGAACAAAATTAAAATTTAATTCAAATTTTTGATGGGATTTTATTCTCCTAATCATGATGTCAGCTTGTAGTGTTGTAATTTCAGGAATTCTTGCATAATTAAGTATAAATACAAGGTTCTTTCACTCATATTCAACACTTAGCATTCAAGAGATCACTTAGCAAGTTCACAAGAGCATTTGAGCATTCACAAGAGAATTCAAGAGCTTTCAAGGGAAAATTATCAAGCATTTTAGAGCATTCTTCAAGCATCAATCATCATGTCAAAGATTGTATTCTTCATGTTTGTTATTGCACTAACAATTGTGATGTAGAGTTCATGATCCAAGAAAGCATTACATTCAAGATCTATCTCCTTCAAGCAAGAGTGAAGAACCACATGCATTGCAACCATTTCAAGCATAATTGCAGCACTTTATTGCTAGGTTTTGGTGAGTTGCAACATTGCTATTTGTTCATTAACCATTCTCCATTTATATTTTCTTTCATTTCAATTTTTAATTACCAACAGGGGGTTTGACCAAGGAAAACCCCTATTCACTAACCCCACAAAATTTTTCCCTCTTCTTGTGTGTGACTTGTAGGGATAGGTTGTAGATTTTTCAAGAAAAAAAGTTGTCAAATCTCTAAAGTTGTCAAAGTTGTCATCAAGCCTTTGAGAAGCATGGAGAAGTCCTACATGCAAATTTATAGTTTTGGATCTAGAAACCAATCAAAAAGAGCAGAGCAGACTGAGAGGCAGAGAATCATATTTAGAATTTCTAGAAAAGTAGAAGTGGATTGATTTGCCACTATTGGAAAATGAGTCCCACTATACAGGCCTAATAGATATTTTTACTGATCTAGATACCATTTTGGCTGAAACTTGCCCTAGTGTATTTTCTGAGAAATTGAACTGATTCACCTAGCTTGGTGAATGAGTCCCAGTTAGCCTTGATAGTATATTTTTCAGTGATCTAGACCTCTATTCCACCTTCTTCAGTTTCCCAAGTGCAAACTTTTTATCTCATAACTTTTTGTTGTATTTTGGTCATCTTTCTAGGTCATTTAGTGTTGTCTTGCATTCAATTAGGGTTTTACATTTCATTGTGCATTTCATTATCTTTTCCAAGTTTAAACTTGGTGGTGAACCCCTTAATAGGTCTAATTCAACCCCTAGGATAGTCCCTTTGCAATATTTCAATCTCCTTTGCATTGAAATCTTAAAGGTTTGTTCTTGAGTGAAGAGTAAGGATATTGCCTCTCTCCTTTTAGGTCCAAAACCCTAGATGTGAAAGAGAGGCCCAAATTTTCTTCTTTTCATTTTGGTGAACCTGCATATCGAGTATCATAATTGTGATTTGGAGTGCATTTACATCCCATATTTAGCTTGCATTAACATTGCATTAGGATTTCCATTAGTTAATTTGCATTCTAGGGTTTCAATTCTTGCATTAGTGAAAAGCTCATTTAGCTTGCATTATTGCACTTAATTTCATTGAAAATTAGTAAAATTCTGCATTTTCATCTTAGATTCGCATCAGAAAACATAAAAAGCATAAAATTCAATTCTAAAATTCTAATTTTTTTTGAAAAGATTAGTACTTGGACTCATTCACCACCTTGGGCGAATTAGTCCCTCTATACATTTTCTAGTATTTACAGTTCGGTTTCTTATTTTCTATTTGTTGTTTCTGGATTTTTTTTTCTTTATAGAATTTTAGTTATAAGAATTTCATTCTTGTTAGCTTACATTGCATTTGCATTCACCCTGCATTTAGTATCCTTTGCATGAGTGTTTGGTGTCCTATTTCTAATACCATAGTGAGAAGAAGTTCAAGACTCATGTCATCCCGTGATAGCACAATTGTTGTGGATCTTGGGTTATCTAGAGCTTCCACTCCTAGTATTGACACTAGTACACTAGGCATGGATAACACCCTCACAACTCTTTACCTTTAGGAAGCATGGCAGATGAACCACAGAATGATAGCATCCCTCAAGAAAAAATAATTCAAATTCATGACAACCTAGTAAACTTACAACATCAAATAAGCCTTTAAAACATTTCAACTACTACAATTCCTACCATAGAAAACATTCACCGCATGCATGAAAGGGATGATGGACTTGACCTTATGAGAAACATAGTGCAAATCTTTGGAAAACATCTTCCCTCAACCTCTAGTTGTTCTTTTCCGACAAGAAATATTGCAAGTCAAGGAGGAACTCAAATTCCTCCTCCCACAACAATAACTTCCATACCTACCTATACTACTCAAGTCACAACAACCATGCAACAAGTTAGTAATGTGATTCCTTCCCTAGGTATTCCTGCTAGCATCCCTAGTTCCTATGTGGCATCACAAGTTATATTTCCTACCTTACCACCTATAAGCATTCCATTCACTTGTCCCACAAACACATACACTCCATCACCACTTTCACTTCCATCTCATAACATAAGCAATCACCCTCTCATATCACAACTTTTCCAAACCATGTCATCCCTTCAAAAGAAAATTTCCACCATAAACCAAAATCAGAATGGTCCACCTACATGTTATGTCAAAAGCAGTCCATTGTCCTTGGAGATATTGTGAACATTGATGCCACAAGGTGTAGAGGTGCCTAGATTTGAGAAATATGGAGGGAAGGGATATTCTTCTAACCATGTTAATTCATACACTACCTAATGTAGTGACTTTTTCCTTGATGATAAACTATTGGAAAAGCTTTTCCCTAGGTCCTTAAAAGACACCACCTTGGAATGGTTTTCCTCCTTACCAAACAACTCAATGTGTTCATTCAATTTACTTGTTGAGGCATTTGTAAACCATTTCCAAGTGCATATGACTCCCAAGATGACCTTGGCTGATTTTATGAGATGCAAGCAAAAAGAAGAAGAAAAGATAATTGATTTTATCTCACACTATTGATCACTTTATTCCCAAATCGATGTCAAGGTCCTTGACCCACACCTTCAAAAGATGTTTATAGAAAATTTTCAAATTAAGATTCAAGACAAGCTTACCATGATGAAATTCCCATCCTTCATACACCTGAGTACTACCCTCTATGATTATCAAAATTTGATTAGTAGTCGAAATACGAAGTCAACTTCTAGCTAAATTGAGAGTTCTAAGCCCATAAACCAAAAAAATTCCCAACCTTTTAGAAAACAAAATAAAGTGTTCCTTCAATTTAACCACCCTCAACAAACAACTCAAAATGTCAATAACCAAGTAGTTGTTGTCAAAGCCACAGTCCCCTTTAATTATGGGCACCCCAAAAGACAATTCACTCCATTGCCCAATGCCCTTCATGAAACAATGTCCCAAATTTTAGAAAAACAAATGATTACCTTTCCTCCCATCAAAACACTCAACCCTAATAAACCTTTACCACCGATCTTTAGATCAAATGCATATTGCCACTATCACCGACAAAATGGACATGACACAAAACATTGCAAGTGTCTTAAGCATCTTGTGCAAGACCTCATTGATTTCAACCGTCTATTTGTTGGAGGTGTTAGTGATAATGGGAATAAGTTTGTTGCCCCTCTGAACCAAAACTTGCAAATTTTTACCAACCAAATTCCCAGACATAATATTTCATTTGTCAAAGCCAGCGAAACTACAAAGAATGATGTGATGAATGTTGATACAGACAATGAAAACAATGATTTTGTTCTAAATAATGTTGTTGACAACGAGGATTGCACCCTTAGCCAAGTTAGACTTGCCTATTATATTGTAACATGGAAACACTCTCAGATTGTGGGTAATCTATAAATGATAGCAAATCTCCAAAGTGGGTTGGTTCCCCCGGTAAATCACCTAATCTAAAAGACTTTCAGAGGAAATGGATAGAAGCAAAAGCTAAAACTGAGATCCTAAAACCCAAGATGATTCACTAGCAATTTAAAGATTTTGATAACTTTTTACTCTCAAACAATCTCTCTAAAACTTTGATTTTCACAATGTCACCCTAAAAACATATAATCCAATAGTGATTTGCATAGAGGTTCACTAAACAGAACACAAAATACAACCTGAATTACATGAGACCCTTGTAAAAAACTCACAATAACAATACATGAAGAGGATTATGTATTTCAATCATAGTTAACATCAAATTGGTACTGTAAATTTGAGACAAGAAAATGAGAAAGGAAGTCCTACTATTTTATTAAAATGAAGGAGTGTCAAGCTCAAAATATAAGTACAAGAAAATGTTTACAAGACTCTCTGACTAAGTAGGAGAGCAAGAAACAACAATCTGAACTGAGAAAATCAAAATTTTCTCTAAACTTATATCTTCCAAGTGTCTCAATCAGCTCAACTGATCTCCAAAATAGCAATTCTAATCCATTTTCGAGCTCCTCAAAAAAGCCTAGAAAGTAGTCTTCAAAACTACTCCAAACTGCATGAGGAAAATGGAAACTTTCTATCTCCAATAGGTTGATCCAAAAAATCTACAAAATCAGGTCCAAACAAGTCAAAATTGAAATTAGAAAGTTTAGTTTGCTTGCCCCTTTCCAAATTTTCTGAAAAACTCAACTCAGAAATATAAGTTTTTAGTGAAGACTTAAGTACACTAATTGGATTTAAACAATAGCAAACATTAAGGTAATTTATAGAAACATTACCTTAATGGTGTTTTAAATCATTGTAGTTTTAGAAACTCAAAATAGAAACCTTCTTATTACATTTGTTTTGATGCAATTTGACACTAATTATTTTTATTTTTGTTGTTTGACTAAAATTTGATATTTTGCAAAAATCAAAATACTATGCAAAGGGCTCCTTTTCCATTTGATTTTTCTATAAAAAATCATAAAATTTTGACCATGGGCTATATTCCATAAAGCTACTAAGGCATATGAATATCTTAACCTAGTGAGAAGGAGCCAAAGTGCATATGACTTTCTCATAAAATCATAGAAGCAGGGTAAGAGGTCATTTGATTTTCTTAAAAAAAATCAAGAAAAGTAACCTAAGGCATGTCGACCTAGGAAACATTTGTATCAAGGCATTATTAGAGGCTTTTTATTTTTTAAAAGAGTGTGATAAAAGTACACATTCAAATTAGGGCACTTGGAAACCCTAACATCAAAACCGATCCTATCCCTAATTCTTAGCATCATTTTCACTTGGCATTTTGGAAGAAAGGAGCTTTGCATTTGGCCACAATGGGAACTAGGGTTTGAGAATTTTCTCTAAATTTTTTGTGTTGATTCTTCCTTGCTTGGTGTCAAATCCCCTCTCCAAGTCAATGGTAAGTTGTTCTTCCATCATTATGTGGCATTTCGACTTCATTTTGAAGGGTTTTAGGGCCTCTAGGACGTGGCCTCTGTACCTTTCTAATTCATTTTTTGTGCCTTGTTTTTTTTGGTGGATGTTTTCTCCACTTTGAGCCACCATGGAAAGCTTGACTTGAGTTTTTTAAAGATATGGCACATGAGCTTTTAATGGTTTTCTTCAAAGAAAAAAGTTGGGTAAGTTTTATGCTCTCAATTGTCTTGTCCATTTCCCTCTTAAATAAGCTCGATTCGAGCTCGATTTAAAAGAAAATGTTTGTATTCTATATGAAAACAAAATAAATTGTCTTCTCTTCTATACAGGTCGCGGCCATACCTTGTTCATTTTCTTGTTTTTTGCAAAAGATGACTTGTTTCTGGGCTTGACCCATGATAGAAGATTAAAAAAACTTATGATAGTGTATAAGAGCGAATTTTCACCCCATGTGAAAATCCCCTTTTTGTCTTTATCCATATTAGAAAACCAAGTTCAGAGGCTTAATTCCACTTAAGCCCATTGTTGGCATCCCACTTGGCACTTTTTTTTAGCATCGGTGGAGGCATTTCTGTTGAGGATGCCCATGCGGTATGCAGACATCTGCACGGCGCACTTACATCCCTGGAACATTCTTGTGGCTGAACCTATAGAGGCATTATTCTTCCCATTGGCAATGAAGTTGTAATGCCCCCTTCAGTCAATTGACCCGAATATGGTCATTTTCTTCCATTCTTCCTTCATATTCACTCCTTGAACAAGCATTTCATCCTCTACACATCCTCTAAGCATTGAGCTCACTCTTCACAACTTCAAGCATTCAATCCAACACTTCTAGCAACATTCCAAGCATTTTTTTGCAGCCAAAGGCTCACTCCATCACTTTAGTAGAGCACATTTGGGACCACACCATTACAGTAGAGGCTCGAGTACTCTCATTTCTCCCCCAAGAAACCTTGAGTGCTATTGGTGGAGGAGGTAAGCTTCCCTCTCCTCTCCTCTATCACTTGGTTGAGTAGCATAATACTACTTTGCAGTGTTTATTTTCTCTTTACTATACTATTTCTTTATCTCGTTTCCTTGGTTGTTCGTGGAGGTGGAAACACCTAAATGGGGGTTTGACTAAGGTAGGCCCCTATACAGCCACCCAATATTTTCCCTCTTTCTGTGTGTAGGTAGACGTGCTTTCAGAGGATCAACTCGAAAATGAGTTTCTAGGTGAGATCATTCTTGCCCTTTTCACTCTTGCCTATTTAATTTATAATACTAGAGAGTACTTTATTTACTTGCTTGTATCATTCTAGCCCTTTAATTAGTCAGCTAGGTCGTTAGCCTATTTTGATAGGTTTGACCTTGTCTTTATTATTGTCTGGCCATACAAACGCTAGGGCACTTTAGAGACACTAGCGCGCCACACTGTCGTCGAGAGACCGCACTTACGTCCTTAGGCATAGAGCTTCCTAAGGCGTAGTGCTGAACCTAAAAACTGGCTCACCTAGCCTTAATTTGAAACTTAGGATTGCAAAGTGGTTGCAAGACTTTATAATCCTCATCATTCTCATCCTCATACCCTAAACATTGCACTTAGCTAAGGTAAGTTAGGGTAGCCTCTCGCATCTTGACCCTCCGTGACCTGGGGTCTTGCACACAATGGTCCCACTCTCTTACATTTTTGGTGAACCTGACATGAACTAACTTTTGTTCATATGTTGGTCTTGAAACTTCCCTCGGGTACTTTGTGATTGTTGTGCTCTTGAGCATTGTGAAGGTTTATGAGCATCACAACACAATCCACAACTTTTAGGTATATCATAAGGAGGAGTGTACGACACCTTTCGATGGAAAGGACGAAGGTCTCACTTGGTCTCTCTATAGGCCTTTTCTCTGGTCCCACTATTAGTTTGGCCGCACAGGAGCAGTTATTGAGGAATGAGATGGGATTCGCTAACAAAACTGATCACATTCCCACTCCTCATGCGTCTCCTACGCCATCATCAGTGGATGAGCATGAGGCCATTCAAATTCATGCAGAATATGTGTCTGCCCTTGCTAAAGGATTGGGCAACCTAGAAAACCACTTGGAAATAAATCCAAAGATGGCTAGAGCTACTTGGGTTGTTAGTGAATTAAGACATATGATGGGTAAAGATCGAATAGGCACAGAGCTTCTAAGTAGTCTCCTCGGTCTTGTCAAAGCATGCACTCCTTCAAGCAACTCTAGCTTTGCACAAGGAGTCACCTTGGAAGAGCGTGAGGGAAAATTAGGGGTATCAATCTCTCCCACTTCCATTTACATGGCTGATGATGAGCTTAGGATATGCTCATAATTTGAGTATTATGATGTACTTTTAATATCTCTACTTTTACTGCTAATGGATGTTTTAACTCTTTTATTAAAAGACTTTTTATCCAAAATGGGTAGTATCTTGTAGCAATATATTCCTGCATTCCTGTAGCCTAAACATCTCCATGTGTCTTATTAATTACCCTACTTTGACTTCCCAAGCGACTGATATAATGCATATGGTTTTTGAATGATGGGATAGATTTAATATGTGATTAATGAATGTATTATGTTGTTTGCCACGAATGCTTTCTTTATCCTCTGTTGCCTTCTGCATCGTAGGTTGTTGAAGGGAGCATGAACGAGTCAAGTGCAACAGACTTTGGCCTTGTAGTAAATTCCATTTGCAGCACGATGTCAAGGAAGTTGTTCCAACGAAGACTCTCTATCTGGGTCGTTGGGAAGAAACTTAAATGATCATTAATCTGGAAAGAGTGGAATGCTAAATTCTCTGGATCATGTTGAACGGATATATTTTCATTTATGAGAAGTCTATTCCTCAGTTTCAGAATTCATTTATGTCTACGTCTTTCTCTGTTAAGTTAGTTAGTTTGTTGTTTTTCTTATAAATAAGTGTTCCTCTTGCGCGAGTGAGCAAGCATAGCATGTAAAATTTAGTGTGATAATGAGGAGCAGAGTATGTAAGAGTTAGTATTATGATAAGAGATAGATTTTTGTGTTAGTTTCCATATGAGCAGAACAATGTATACCATTTTGAGTTTATGAATAAAAGTTGATGAAGTTCTGAGTTCACTCCTTGCATAATTAGTTGATGCTTGCTAAAGGGGCCCACTTAGTAAGTCTGTAATTAGTTAGTTAGTCATTTATTTTCTATTGATCATAAGTTAGATTTCATTCTTGAAGTTTCCATGCAAACTCAATCTTATATTGTTCCTACAGCATTGGGAATCCATCCCTATGTTTTTTCTTGCAGCATAAGGGTAGTTCATAGTTTGCTCCTCAGTTATAGTTGTTATGGTTTCTATTTTGATTACATTTAGAAGGCTTCGCATTACATTCCTATAGCATAAGTAGAATTCTTTTCACGCATTTATTTCCGATAAATTGTGACTGTAGACAGTTCTTAGTGCACATACAGTGCTGCTCCATTTCAAGTATACGTTCCCTAGTTTGAAAAAGTAAATGAACGACCATGAAAAGATGTCAGTCACCTATCGGAATGTCCAATTCCCAAGTTAGGATTTGTCATGACTTTTATATCCTTTCATGGGCGCGGCCATTTTTGGCACTGTTGCCAGGGATGGTGTCAAGCTAAGAACATGTCATAAGTCATTGTTAGTAGTAGCTTAGTTTGTTATTCAAGAATTTTCAAATTCCTTTAATTCACCATTCATTCTATTGCATGCATAGAAGAAGAGATGCTCTGGGAAGGTTCCTCCCTAAAAACCTATTTTTTGAATTGCCATTTGACCCAACTGACGAAGAACCTGAGGGAAAATCCATTTTCTCTGATACTTCAGCAAGCAAATATGGCACGTAATCCACCCAATCCACCTCCTTCCTTTGAGTTTCCCATTGTTTCCTAGCAAGATAATGATAACCTTAAAAATGTTCCTTCTTGATTACTTCCCAAGTTCTATGGACTAGTTACGAAGGACCCAAAAACTTTCTTGTTTGAGTTTGATATCCTCTATCACAGCTATGGTTACACTTCAGATGCTCATAGGCTAAAGTTGTTTCCTTCCACTTTGAAGGAAGGAGCACTTAGATGGTTCATGAGTTTGGGAAGAAGTGTTGTTGATAGTTGAGTAGCCATGCAAACAAAATTCCTTGAGAAATACAAGGAATGTTGTAAGAGTGGTAGTAAGGGAGATGATATATTTAGAATTCAACAAAAGGAGGATGAAAGCCTAGAAGACTATATCTCAAGATTCTTGTTTTCTCTAAAAAAGAATTCAGACCATACTCTCAATGAAGAGTCTGAAAAACTACTCTTCCTAAGAGGAATCAGTGATACATGTATAGATGTCCTCGACCTGATGGGAGGAGATGATATAACCCAACTACCTTGGGATGATATCAAGAAAATATGTCTCAACTACTCTCGAGAAATTTTTAAGAAAGGTAGAGGTCATCAAGCCACTATGGGAAAGTCTTCTATTAATGGAGTTTCAAGAATGTAGATCAAAAATTTGCTATTTGATTTCAAGCAGGATATCATAAACAATATGGCTACACAGTTGGATATTATGCAAGCTCAGAAGAAACATGAGGAAGCTGAAGCAATCTTGGCAGAGTTCTGTGCATATTGCAGACAAAAGAAACGGGACTGTAGATGTAAGATGGTGGCTAATTTGGAGGCTAAACAGTTACCTACTGACTTTAAGATGGTAGAGGGTGATGATGATCAAGTATTCTTCATTGTATAAAGGCGACCATGGGCTCCAAGACAAGGTATGCCTTAGGATCCTTTGACTTTTGGTAATCCTTATTCTAGTTATAATAACCAATGTCAACCTACATATGGCCCAACACCACCTTGGAATACTTCTCAACCACACTAGCCTAACTAGCAGAGCCCTTAATGGCAACCTCCTCAAGGAGGTTGGCAGCATCCATATGGACAATGGACCCCACCTCCAGGTAATTGGCAGCAGAATCCTCAATGGGGAAGTCCACAGCAATGGCAAAATCAATCCTCTGGGTCCCTGCAATCTTAGCAGCCACAACCTCCGGCTCTCATGCCACCCCTTGTAGCACCTGCAGCAAATACTAGGCCTCTAAAACAAACCCCTATGCCTGCTCAACCATTGCCAAATCTTAATAATAAGTAGCAGCCGCAACAACAGCCTATGTATTTTGTAGAAGCCAATCAATATCCAGCTTATGCCCTGAATATACATGATATCCATCTCAGGTCTGGAACCACTCTCCCTGCTCCACAGCCACCTATAATAACAGAGATTCTAGATTCTACATCTGAACAACCTATTGATCCTGCAGAACATATACCTATATCAAATATTGTCTCTAAGGAGCATGTCCTGCAGCATCAGGCCACACCACCTTTTCCTCAGCGATTGCAAATTACCACACCCAAGTCTATGGAAGAGCCTATCTTTGATATTTTGGATTAGTTGAAGAATGTGCACATTCAAATTCCTCTTTTTCAAGCCATTAAAGATGTCCCAATTTATGGAAAAGCCATTAAGGAGGCTTGTTTAAAGAAACCGGGAAGAAAGAAAAGGGATCCCCAAACTATCCATGTTCTAGGAAAGTTGGTAGATATTATGTTAGGGAAGGTAGTCATTCCAAAATATACTGACCCTAGGAGTCCTGTGGTATAAATAAATATTAATGGCCAGCTAGTAAAGAATGTTTTGATTGACCTTGGTGCAGCCATCAATGTAATGACCAAGAATACAATGAAGAGTTTGTGTAGACTACAAAGAGCTGAACACAACAACTAAAAAGGATCACTTTCCACTGCCATTTGTTGACCAAGTGCTGGACTCATTGTCTGGTAAAAAGTATTTTTCCTTTTTGGATGGATATAGTGGTTATAATCAAATTAGAATCACCCCTAAAGATCAAGACAAAACAACTTTTACCAGTCCATGGGGCACTTTTGCCTACTCTGTCTTACCTTTTGGACTATGTAATGAACCTGCAACATTTCAAAGGGTAGTCATCAGTATTTTTGCTAATATTTCTCATGATTCTATGGAAATCTAAATGGATGACTTCACTACTTATGGAGTTACTTATGAAGAAGCATTAGCCAATTTGAAAAAAGTATTGAAAAGATGTTAGGAACAAAATTTATCTTTGAATAGTGAGAAATGCTTCATGATGATGCAAGAGGGAATTGTTTTAGGCCATCATGTCTCCCAAGCAGGAATTCAGGTTGATTATGCAAAAATAGAAGTTATTCTAACTTTGCCAACACCTGCAAAACAAAAAGATGTTAGAAGTTTCCTAGGACATGCTGGATATTATAGAAGATTTATCAAATATTTTAGCAAAATAGTCAGTCCATTATATGCCTTATCGACAAAGGATTCTAAATTTACCTGGACTGAGGCCTGTGACAAATCTTTCCTGCAGCTTAATAATTTACTTACTTAGGCACCTGTTCTTCAAGGACCAAAGTGGAGTCTACCTTTTCATATACACAGATGCTTCTAATTATTCCATAGGGGCAGTTCTAGGATAGAAAGAGAATTCCATTGAGCATGCCATATATTTCATTAGCAAAAATCTTCAAGGCCTTGAATTAAACTATATTTTCACAGAGAAAGAATTGCTAGCAGTTGTGTATGCCCTGAACAAATTTCAGCATTATGTCACTAGTTACCAAATATTTGTTCATACAGATCATGCAGCAATAAGGTACCTCATGAATAAGTCTGCCATATCTGGCAGATTAGCAAGATGGCTCCTATTGTTGCAGGAATTTTATATCACAGTTATTGATAAGCCAGGCCAAGCTAATGTGGTGGATGATTTCTTGTCAAGACTTCAAACACCTACACCTGACACTTCTGAGGTAATTGATGATAGCTTTCCTGATGAACATATGTTTTCTATTGCTGCTCAAACTCCATGGTACGCAGATATTGCAAATTATTTAGTGGCAAACAAGATCCCAGTTCACTTCTCACCAAAGGAAACAAAATTGTTGGTTGAGAAAAGTTTTAACTTTTCATGGATTGCAGACTATTTATTTTACACAAGACCTGACCAAGTCATGAGAAGATATGTGAGGGAAGATGAGACCTATGACATTTTGCATGCCTGTCATGATGAGCCATGTGGAGGGTACTTTGCAGCCAAGAGAACAGCTATGAAAGTGCTTAATACATGATATTATTGGACTACACTACACAAAAAAGTTGTAACCTACACCAGGAAATGTGACAGATGTCAACACATGGGAATACCAACAAGGTCTGATGAAATGCCTCTGAGTCCTCAAGTGGTAGTCAGTTCATTTGACAAATGGGGCATGGATTTTTTTGGGCCTATTGATCCACCATCCAATGGGAAATCATACATTTTGGTGTGTACTGATCATGTAACCAAATGGGTAGAAGTGAAAGCAATGACACATGCTCATGACAATAAAGTTGTTGAGTTCCTGTATGAGCAGATTTTTACTCGGTTTGGAGTCCCAAGGGAACTTGTTACTGATCAAGGAGCTTAGTTTACATCCAATTTAAGCATTGCACTAATAAATGATTACAAGATCAGGTACAGAAAGTCTAGCCCCTATCACCCTCAAGCCAATGGCCAAGCCGAGGTTACCAATAGAGAAATTGAGGAAATCCTTACAAACATAGTCCAATTACACAAAAAGGATTGGAGCAGTCGCCTTCATGAAGCAGTCTGGGCCTATAGGACAACATGGAAAAAAACTACAGGGTTTACTCCTTTTGAGTTACTCTATGGTAAGACTGCTATGTTGCTAATTGAGTTTGAACACAAAACCTTGAGGACTGCTCTCTAGCTTAACATTGATATCTTTGAGGCTCAAAAGGAACACCTCCTATAGCTGAATGCATTGGATGAGATGAAGAAATTTGCCCTGCAACATACTAAAACTATCCAATAGCAAATAAAAAAATGGCATGACAATCATATTCGAACTAAGCAATTTTCTATCGGTGACTAGGCATTACTCTATGACTCCAGATACAAATAAAATCAAGGTAAACTCACTACATGATGGCTTGGTCCTTATGAAATAGAACATGTATTTGATAATGGCTCAGTGCAATTAGCCACAATAGATCCAGTTCGATTCAAGCTACTGGTTAATGGACAACGTCTTCAGTTGTATCATAAGCCAGTATCTAGAGATGAGTTTTTGCAGCAGTTTGTTTCAAATACGGCCACTGATCTTCCTACAGTGAAAGGATTCAATCTTTCTCTTACAGCATCTCTTTAAATTTCACGTTGCATGCACATAATAAAGGTTTCCTTTTCAAGGACACCACATTCTCCATTTTTCCATCCATCACCACCATTCATTCTCTTTTCTTCCATGTCATCCATCCTGCCATACCACCTCATTCATAAGTTTCTATTCTAGCCGTCATTTCATGGTGCACTATGATTTTCCCAGCACATACGAGCATTAATTGAAAGGTACGCGATATCTTCTCTTAATCACGTTATTTATTTGTTTCATTTATTCAACAACTACTATGTACATATCAATCTTTTTTTGCCCATGCTTCGCCTATCCTTTCACCCATGCTTCGCCTGTCCTTTCACCCATGCTTCACCTGTCCTTTCGCCCATGTGTGGACACATGTCAACTTTTAAGTAGGGGGAAAATGACGAGCTCAGGATATGCTCATAATTTGAGTATTATGATGTACTTTTAATATCTCTACTTTTACTGCTAATGGATGTTTTAACTCTTTTATTAAAAGACTTTTAATCCAAAATGGGTAGTATCCTATAGCAATATATTCCTACATTCTTGTAGCCTAAACATCTCCATGTGTCTTATTAATTACCCTATTTTGACTTCCCGAGTGACTGATATAATGCATATGATTTTTAAATGATGGGATAGATTTAATATGTGATTAATGAATGTATCGTGTTGTTTGCCACGAATGCTTTCTTTCGCCTCTGTAGCCTTCTACATCACAGGTTGTTGAAGGGAGCATGAACGATTCAAGTGCAATAGACTTCGGCCTTGCAGTAAAGTCCATTTGCAGCACGGTGTCGAGGAAGTTGTTCTAGCGAAGACTCTCTGTCTGAGTCATTGGGAAGAAACTTAAATGATCATTAATTTGGAAAGAGTGGAATGTTAAATTCTATGGATCGTGTTGAATGGATATGTTTTCATCTATGAGAAGTCTGTTCCTCAGTTTCAGAATTCATTTATGTCTACGTCTTTCTCTGTTAAGTTAGTTAGTTAGTTGCTTTTCTTATAAATAAGTGTTCCTCCTGCGTGAGTGAGCAAGCATAGCATGTAAAATTTAGTGCTATAATGAGGAGTAGAGTATGTAAGAGTTAGTATTATGATAAGAGATAGAGTTTTTGTTAGTTTCCATATGAGCAGAACAATGTATACCATTTTGAGTTTATGAATAAAAGCTGATGAAGTTCTGAGTTCACTCCTTGCATAATTAGTTGATGCTTGCTAAGGGGACCCACTTATTAAGTATCTGTAGTTAGTTAGTTAGTCATTTATTTTTTGTTGATCATAAGTTAGATTTCATTCTTGAATTTTTCGTGCAAACTCAATCTTATATTGTTCCTACAGCATTAGGAATCCATCCCTGTGTTTCTTCATGCAGCATAAGGCCAGTTCACAATTTGTTCCTCAGTTATAGTTGTTATGGTTTCTATTTTGATTACATTTAGAAGGCTTTACATTACATTCCTGTGGCATAAGTAGAATTCCTTTCACGCATTTATTTCTGGTAAATCATGACTGTATACAGTTCTTAGTGCACATACAGTGCTGCTCCATTTCAAGTATACGTTCCCTAGTTTGACAAAGTAAATGAATGACCATGAGAAGATGTCAGTCACCTATCAGAATGTCCAATTCCTAGGTTAGGATTTTTTGTGACTTTTATATCCTTTCATGGGCGCGACCAGCCGACACGGTCCCTTCCATTAGTATCCCTTTTATCCCTGAGTAGCCTAAAAGTATCAAAGTAAATAAGGTCCCTCTGGGCCTTAACTTTACCCCTTCTATCACCTCTGGTGGTGGAGGTTTTGGAAAATTGAGTGGTGGAGGCTTTAGTACTTGTGGTGGATTTAGCAGTGGAGGTGGTGCTGGAAGAAGTGGCTCTGGTGGAGGTCATGACGGTGGTTCCAGTGGAGGCCCTACTGGCGGCGGTGGTTCTGGTAGTGGCTTTGGCGGAAGTCATACTAGTGGCGGTTCTAGGGGAGGTTCCTCTAGCCCTCTATCTTCTAACGATGCTATTTTGAACACTTTACTTCAAAATATGGGTAAGATGTAGAGCTAGTTAGCGAGCCTTTCCCAAGGCTTTGCCCAGCCCATCTTCTAGCCTTTCTTCTGACATCGCCCATTGTCGGTTGAAATATTGAACACTCCTTTCCCTCAAGGAATGGAGATCCCTAAGTTTAAGAAGTTTTGTGGCAAGGGAGATCTACAGACACACATGTCTTCCTTTAATGCCCTTTGCACTGACTTCTTCCATCATGATACATTGATGGCTAAACTGTTTGCCTGATCTCTTAAGGGCATATCACTTGAATGGTACTCTTCCTTGCTTGAAAACTCTATTTTCTCATTCGACCAACTTGTTAATCAGTTCCTTAGACAATTCCAAGCAAACATCGGGCTGAAGACGACCTTTTTAGATCTTGTCCGATGTAAACAAGGAGATAATGAAAAAATCACTGATTTCATAGCTCTCTATCAAGCACTCCTTTCACAAATCTTGTACCAGGTGCCTGATTTTGACATACAAAAGGTATTCATAGGAAACTTACAAAGACCTTCACACTTGAGAAGTTCACCTTGATGAAATACCCTTATTTCGCGCATTTTTGTGTAGCTTTACGGGAGTACTAGCAGAAGGTTGCTCAATTTGGAGATCCTCTTCGCGCTCCCATTTTGAGGGAAAATCCATTGTATCAATCTCTGGGAAAGGTAAAGCCGTTGTGAAAGTAGTAGCTTCTACTAATGACAATAGCCTAAAATGCAACTAGAAGCTCACAAAGTTATCAGAATCTTATACCTCCATCTTACAAAGGCTATTGAAGGATAAGATCGTAACTTTACCAACTCCTAATCCTATAAAATAACCTTACCCTAGTTGGTATGATGGGAGTACTTATTGTTAGTACCATCATGTTAATGGACATGATATCAAACGATGTATGTGGCTACATCATGAGATATAGGACCACATCGAGGACGATACCATTCATCTCAATGGGAATAAATAGAACACTAACAAATCAATGGTGAAGGCTAATAGTGAATTGTAGATATACACAGACTCATTTATGTCACACTCTGCTAACATGATTATCGATCCGACTGATTCTATTACCCAACCTGAGGCCTATGTTATTATGGTCATGGTAACTTCCACTGTTCCACCTGCACCCAATTCGCCGAATGTTACATTTACATCATAGGATTTACCCTTAAACAACAAACCTTCACCTCTCTCCATTCCCACTCGCGTCAATTAACATTGTGATAGCAGTCTTGATTGACCCCACGATCTGTGTGAATGTTACTACTGAGGATAAATTGGTATTAAATTCACTACAAAAGGAAAAATATGAAGAAACAAAATCTACCATCCATAAACACGATGGTATCAGTCTCAAACCTTATGGCTCGATCACTTTTTCTATCCAGGTTGGACATAGGGCTCTCAACATAGTCTTTGATATTATCCCAGAGTCAGATCTATTCAGAGTGAAGTTGGGCATTCCCTAGTTAGCTTCAATGAATGGGGTTGACTCTGTTATCCACAAATGTTTAAAATTTTCCCATGAGGGTGTCGTGCATGTGGTGCATGACATTGAATATTAGCCCTTGGTGTCTCATGGTGGATATTCATTGGATCACTTTTGGCCCTCCCTAGTCAGTCCACTTCCTCCAAGAATGGACCTACTTTACAAGAACTATATGAAGTATAAAACTAGGGGAAAAGGGGAGCCAGAGCTAACCCTTCCTGAGATAGAACAATTGGTTGCCTCCTCTTCCTGAGAAGAGAAGAAGAAGCCCATGCCGACAACTATTCCTTCTCTAAAAGAGAAGGAAAATTCCACGCTGGCTCCCTCTCCTTCCCATAAAGGAAAGGAGAAGGCTACACCGACTGTTCCCTCTTCTCCAAAGAAGGAAGAGAAGCTTGTACCTACTTCCTCTCTTTCTCACAAAGGTAAAGAAAAGGTGACTTTTCACTACACTGCCAAATCCTCTCCCCTTTCTTGGGAAGAGTACTAGATGAGTAGGCCCAGTGGCTACCCACTGAGTCCAATGATCCCTCCTTGGCGTAAGCCCCAAATCAAGATCGTGGACCTTCATAATGAATATCCTGGACCGTGGTATTATTTATATGGAAGAAAGAAAGGTTCTCACAAAGAATTTGATTCGCGGCCTCCTACTATTCCTGCTCCTAAGGTAGTGAGCGAAAAGAAGCCCGCTACTAAGGCTCTTGAGTCGACTCCTCCTATCGCTCCTCAGCCTATCCCTCCTGCTCCTATTTAGGAACTTGTTCCTCCACTTGAAATAGTCACAGTGGACATTCCCATGGTTGAGTAGGAACCTCTTGTCCCTTCGTAAGCTTTGGCCTCTAACTCCAAGAGCCGTAGAAACCGCCTTGCACATGAACACGAGTGTCAGTGAAAGGATCTCTTGGCTAAGAAATCCACCTTGGAAAAGAAGGAGGAAGGAACAACCATTCCTTCTTTAAGACCTTTTGTAGCATCTTCTGCCTCCCTTCCTTCTACTTCTCTCTAGTCTGGTCCTGTACTACTCTCAGCTTCCATTGTGAGTACAAATGCACCTAACCATAAACGAGTACAAGTGTTCATTGCTCCTTCGATGGAGTCACTTTTGTTGATGTCCATTCTAGATATTCAGCCTCTCCCAAATCCCATGGATATGGTTAATACTTCGGTTGTATCCACTGTGGTTCTTTCTTCCTCTTCCTTTAAACCCCTACCTTCGTCTGTGGGGAGTTCATCTCCTCCAATGAAGAAAGAGGTGGAGGGTGGTCCTTCTAGTGATGAAGGATGTAAGAGGAGCCCACCTTTTTCACAAAGTGGTCCTATGCTAACTTGTTCTGTCCTTGTGATAGAACTAGTCTCGGCTTCCCCTAAGTTCATCACCACTCCCAAGTCATTCAGAGAGCTTAGTGATGAACCTCAAGCACAGCCCCTCCCGTCTACTGAAATTAGGCATGGTGCCCTTGTGGGATGCATGTTTAATTCCATGGATGAAGTCCCAACCTTGTCGGTGATCTTCACGAAATCAATGACTTTGACTCCATAACGGCTCGGCAGAGAGGACCTCGAGGGGCCCTTTTCCTTAGCCCTTGTTGCGGGAGGGCCAAATGCTCCTCCTCTTAACATCCCACCATTGTAGGCTCGTCCTCCTTCCCCTTATGAGGATTTAGATTGGGAAGCATACGACCTCTTAGCTGATCAATGTTAAGAGGAAGCCCTTTCTTGATCTTGTGTGTGTGTATGTGTGTGTGTTTTGTGATATTCTCCCCTATGCTCATACTATGTGTGCTTGAATGACCCTTGTCACCCTTGTTGGTGCTTGGATATAGGGTGGTTTTTGTGTCATAAACCTCCTTCTATTTGTGTCATCATTCTTCCATGTTTGTGCTTGACTTTCGTTAAATTGGGGATGATGCAAAGTGTTGGGGGCATTTAGGCTCCCCTTCCATGTTGACCCAATTTTTTTATTTTTACTTTTTCTTCCATGCATTCTTCCTGATCTAGTTGGGGATTGATGATCTTTCACCTTGCATTGTGATCCCCACTGAGCTCGGACAAAACTAACCCCACTAAACCAGATCCCCCTATGCCCTTTGTTCATATTCTTTTCTCTTTTTCTTTCTCTTTATCTTTCTTTCTTCTTTGCTTAATTTGTCCCTTCTTTGTGTGACAACGCTCTTCTTCAACACTTTGATTTTCAAAAAACAAATTCATTGACAACGAATCTTTTCTTGAAAGTCTTCACAAATTTTTCATTAGAATCACATTCTTAACATGAAACCCTAACGAAACATGTTTCCTTCATCACAGGTTCATAAAGAAAGGACTTGAAGACCTTCCTCCAAAGTGGGAACAACTTTTATTTTCCTCTTGCGCAGGGGCATATCCTTCCTTTTGAATTCCTTCATGAAGTGAACATCTTTTGAAAGGATTCCTTGATGATGATCACTCTAAGAAGAATATCTGCTTTTGAATTGTGTGTCCCTTGAGTGGACCCCCCTTCTTCCTCACAATCGGTTCCCAAGGGACCCTTCTTTCAAAATCTCTATTCCGAATGAAATTATTTCACATCTAGCCTAGGGGCAGCTCGAATAAACTCATGACATTCACCTTTTCGCGTCTAGCTTGGGGGTAGCCTGATTAGACCTTACCTTTCAAACAACGCGTCCCTTGAGTGGACCCCTCTCCTTTTGAAGGATTCCTAAGGGATCCCTTTGAAATTTTTAGTTATTGATGGTCTATGTGACTATCTACTTATTTTCCTACACAGCTGCTTTTGACATGTTCTATCTGTAGGTAGATGTGTCACCGCTTCCTGACTCTGTGGAGTCCACTTTCTCAGGTTTCCTCCATGCGTGAGATCTTGGGGGATACCTCCCTGCAACACAAAGAACTTGTAGAGTGCTTTCCTTTGAGCTTCCTCCATGTGAGAGATCTTGGGGGTCGCTCCCTTGTAGGACTGAGAGCCTATAGGGTGCTTCTTTTTGTGTACGTCATGCTTGAGTTCATGGAGAATACCTTCCCTATAGGACTGAGAGCCTATAGGGTGCTTCTTTGGGTATTCTTCAAGCTTGAGTTCATGGAGAATACCTTCCCTATAGGACTAAGATCCTATAGGGAACTTCACGAGGCTTCCTTCATGTGAAAGATCTTAGGGGTTTCCTCCTTGTAGATCTACGAGCATGTAAGACACTTTGTTTTTCCAACTTCATAGTTCTAAGTAGCTATGGAGTCCTTTGCTTTTCCTGCACCTTCAGGTTCACCAGATCATGGTATGCTTCCTCAATGGTTTAGGTATACATTTCTAACCTTACACTCTTCTTGATCTACTTTACCAAGCACTCATCAGTATTCATGCTCGCTAAAATGGGAGCAAAATGTATAAGAGCGAATTTGCACCCCATGTGCAAATCCCCTTTTTTCCTTTATCCACCTTAGAAAACCAAGTTCAGAGGCTTAATTCCACCTAAGCCCACTGTTGAAATCCCACATGGCGCCTGTTTTGAGTGTTGGTGGAGGCGTTTCTGTTGGGGATGCCCACATGGCATGCTTACGTCCCTGGCAGATTCTTGTGGCTAAACCTATAGAGGCATTACTCTTCCCATTAGCAGTGAAGTTGTAATGCCCCCTTCGGCTGACTGACCCAAATATGGTTGTTTTCTTCCATTCTTCCTTCATATTCACTCCTTGAACAAGCATTTCATCCCTACACATCCTCTAAGCATTGAGCTCACTCTTCACAACTTCAAGCATTCAATCCAACACTTCTAGTAGTGTTCCAAGCATTCCATTGCAACCAAAGCCTCACTCCATCACTTTGGTAGAGCACATTTGAGACCATGCCATTGCAACAGAGGCTCGAGTACTCTCATTTCTCCCCCAAGCAGCCTTGAGTGCTGTTGGTGGAGGCGGTAATTTTCCCTCTCTTCTCCTCTATCACTTGGTTGAGTAGCATAATACTGCTTTGTAGTGTTTATTTTCTCTTTACTATACTATTTCTTTATCTCATTTCCTCAGTTGTCCATGGAGGTGGAAACACCTCAATGGGGGTTTGACTGAGGCAGGCCCCTATACAGCCACCCAAAATTTTCCCTCTTTTTGTGTGTAGGTGGACGTGCTTTTAGAGGATCAGCTGGTAAACAAGTTTCTAGGTGAGATCATTCTTGCCCTTTTCACTCTTGCCTATTTACTTTACAATAGTAGAGAGTACTTTATTTACTTGCTTGTATCATTCTGGCCCTTTAGTTAGTTGGGTTGTTAGCCTGTTTTGATAGGTTTGACCTTGTCTCTATTATTTTCTAGCTGTACAAACGCTAGCACACTTTAGAGATGCCAGCACATCATGCTGTCATCTACAGACCACACTTACGTCATCAGGAAGAGAGCTTCCTGAGGCGTAGTGTTGAAACTGAAAACTGGCTCTCATAGCCCCACTTTTAAACTCAAGATTATAGAGTGGTCATAGGACTTTATAGTCCTCATCATTCTCATCCTCATACCCTAAACATTGCACTTAGCTGAGGTAAGTTAGGGAAACCTCTCGCATCTTGACCCTCTATGACCTAGGGTCTTGCACGCAGTGGTCCCCCTCTCTTACAGATAGAAAGAACCTTATGTATTTCTTTGCTATTTTTTGGGTTTGAAACTCCTTAATGGTCGTAGCCATTCACCATGCTGCTTACATTTTTTAGGGCTCTAACACTCGCAAGAGCTCAAACACCCTTAATATCTTGCGTATTTGAACTTTTTGGAATAAAACCCAATTGGGTTTGTGTTTCTATGAAGGGAGATTCTTCTCTTAGGCCACGACCATGAGAGCACCAACTGGGGTTTTGATGCATCTTAGATCTCTTGTTCATTTCCTGATTATGCAGAATATAACATTGTTCTTCTATGTTTCTGAATGAAAACCAAAACAAATGTTTCTCCAAGCAAGTCCAAGGCTTTAGAATTTCAAGGTTTCACACTTTTGAAGGGAAAATCATTATTGTTTCATTTTTATTTTGAAACCCTGGCTTCATTGTGGAACTTTCTCATTGTTCTAAAGAACAAGATGGCTTCATTTCCTTCATGCATACCACTGTAGCTTGTTTTGTTTTTTGTTTCCAGAAACACAATGTTGCTCCAATGGGGCTTGCCTTTCAAGGGCACTTATTGGGTACTCTCCATTTGCATTTTCTTATCCAAAGTTTCACATGGCTTCCATGATATTTGCACTTTCTTTTTTCTATGAAACACACACAAAAAATTCTCTACTTAAACCCAAATGAGCAATGGTAGCTTTAATGATGATTCCTCTATTCTGTTCATTCACTTCTTGTAATGCTTGTATTTGGCCAGTATGATGCATTTGTAGGTCATGGCACCTCCATTGTTGTTTGTTTCCATCCATTTTTAGGCACTTTGAATCTTTGATACTATAGGTTGAATTTCTTTTGCATTCAGAAATTGTGCTCAAACTTTCACTCTTTACCACCATTTCATTCATATTGTGAGCATAGAACAATGTGATGAGATTTTCCTCTATAACTATAGCATCATAATGCTACAATAGAACTTGAGTTATATGTTTCATTTTACTTAGACCTTTTGTGCATTGTATCTACAGTGAATAATGGCTTCTTTCCTTTTCATATCTTGGCTTTCATAGTTCACTTGCAACCACTTTGTACTTCCATTTTCTGATAGAAATAAAGTTTCTTTGCAGTCCTAATGAATTTTTATCTTCCCTTGGATAGCTACAACTGATATGAGTCATGATCCTTAGTGCATAGAAGATTTTGAAATAAGTGATACTTGATGATGATGTTTTGAAGCTTCTCCAATTGCTTCAGTTGCTACTCTTGATTTGTAGACTAGCATTGTGTATGCCTGTTCACTATCACCCCATGACAAGGTATCACTTGTTGCCATATCAATGTGAACATCATGTTAATGAAACATAGCAGTAATGTAATGTTGTAGCAACACTTTGAACATGACACATTTGTATGCAAACATAAATATCTAATGAAAAATAATGCAATCAATTTTTGTTTCACATATTTTGAGCATTTGAGTAAAATTCCTTGCTCATTTGTGATCTTCATCTTCACTTGCATTTTGAATTTGATGGTCCTATATGGGTAATGAATCAACTTCTCTTGTATGCATTTTTGGACTTCTCCTTTAGTTGGAAGCCTCATTTTGAACATTGTGGATGTATTTCTCTTCTCAAAGCCCCTCTTGCAGTCAAGGGACAATATGCTAAGTTCAACCCTTGTGGGATCCCATTTCACACCACATGCTATTATGTCTTCAAAATATATCAGCAACATGACTTTTCCTATACCTGCATAGTGAACAAACATGTTATATGAAAAAATAAATAAGTTCAATGTTCCTGTGATGTTTCATCTTTTGTGTTCCATTGCACACTTATGATATTTTCTCAACTGATTCAATGCACCACAAGCAATGTATTATATTGTTGTTGATAGATCATATAGGCGGATTCATAACCAAATCTCTAACAAATCTTTCTCAATCATCTACAAGATCACTTGGAGACCAGGAGCAAGGAGGGATAAGTAACAATGAATCCAACTTGAAGACACCTCAGACAATGATAGCTATGTTTCTTCTTATGTGTTCATTTCTTTCTTCTATCTTTAGTAGCATAGTGCATTCCTTGTGTTCTATTGACTCAGCTATTCCCACAACTTGTGTGGGACACTTGATCTCTCTTTTTGTTCCAATGAAATATGAAAACAACATTTATGCATTCTTGTTCAATTTTGTACCTCTCTTTTGCAAAAATGTTTGAAACATTATGGAATGCATAAATCAATACAAAATGAAAGCATTATTCTTTGTATCTCATGCAATCTTTTCTATGTTGTAAACATTGAATAGAAAATTGAATGCTCTCTTTAACTGAAAACACATTGCACATTTTAACTGAAAATTTCTTTTAAACTCCAATACATGCAATGATTTAAGCAAATGCATAAATGATTTGAAAATTTTCACATTAAAATGAACTTAATTTGATCAACTCTGCCAATTTGAGATATGGTCAAAAATTGGTAACAAATGCTATCAATGTCAATCCTATAGATTAAATGGTAGGGGCGATAAATGTCATCCCTCATAAGGGTCAAACTAAGAGTCCTGTTTACATTGCTTTCTCCTCCAAGGATATAATTAAACATGCACCTGATGGTCCTCTCTACATAGTCGGCCGTATCTATGACAAGCCCACTAATGGGATACTAATAGATCTCGCCTATGGAGAGAATGTGATCACCGAGGAATTTTTACTTTTGCATGAACTCTATCTAGATGAATATGATAAACTGAAAGCATGGATCAAGATACACAATGGTCTTTCCTACCTTACAATCGGATTGATCACCTTACCATTGCAGATAGGACCAAAAACATTAGATGTCACATTCTCCATCATTCGAGCGCAGTCGAACCAATTTTGTGTGAAGCTAGGCCACCCATGGCTTCGCTCCATGAACATTGTCCCTTTGATTGTGCATAAATGCTTAAATTTTCCCTTTGACAATGAATATTCACTATTCACATAAGTTGTTTTAACCCTTTGTCATCCAAAGGAAACTTTTCCCTAGATGCCTTTTGGCTTGAGCCCATGGAACCTATAAAACCTCGAGAAGACCTCTTTTTCTTGTCCTACCAAAAATTTAAGGTGAAGAAAATAGCCGAACTATCTATTTGAAACATGTCCCCATCTACCTCTGAACGTCCCATCCTTGATGAAACTATGCTTGAACCTAAACAAGACGCAACCAACCAAGACCAACCCAAAACATAAAATTCACCTACATCCCACAAGCAACCAAGAGACAATGAAAACAACCAGGTCACACTTCCTAGAATAAAACAAGTGTACAAATTCAAAGAGAAAGTGGTTGAACAACCTCCTATGGTCCCTTTCATTCCTCCCCCTAAAGAAGAAAAGAAACCTTTGGTTGATCAACCTGCTCCTACACAAATGCCACTTGAAAACAAAACTAAAAGAAATAGAGGTCCTAGAGAGTGTAGGCATAGATGTCATGACCTTGCTCGTAGGTTACATGAAGAATTAAATAAAGAAAATCAAGATCCAAACTTGACTAAAGTTGTGCATGATGATTCTACCCCTACCCCAAAACAAAACAATCCAATACAACAACCAAAACAAGAGTTGAGCTCTTCCATGGATATTATCATTCGTCCTCTTTTTGTGGTTAATTTGGAAGATTATGATGGGATTGCTAAAATTGTCAAAGAGGTGCATAATGAACTGAACACATTGTTTTCCTCTTCCATGAGCTTAAACAAAAAATCCCCTACAAAGAGTGTTGAACCTGGTGCTTCTCCTAGTTCGGAACTTGCTCTTGTCCATTTGGCTAGTTTCCCTACCTTCGTATACACAGAACATGATTGGGAGGTGGATGGCTTGCTCATAGGTTGACTCGCATTTTCCTTACTAGTCTTTTGCATTATTTCTTTCTTTTTCTTTTTCTGTTGTGCATGATTGCATGTGTGTAATGTGATCCCTCGTGGTGTTCTGTTTGATGTTCTCTCTCTCTTTGTGACATTCCTCTATTTGTACCTTTAATCTTCTCTATGTCATGTATCTCTTTTTCCTTTTTCATTTTCCTTCTCCTTTTGGGGATGATGCAAGGCGTTGAGACATTCATGTCTCTTCCATGTTGACCCAAAAGGATTTTTATTTTTCCTTTTCCTTTTCATTTTGTCTTGTGTTTTCCTTTTGGGGATGATGCAAGGCATTGATACATTCATGTCTCTTCCATGTTGACCCAAAACGCTTTTTGTTTTCTTTTTCCTTTTCTTTTTCATTTTGTCTTGTGTTTTCCTTTTGGGGATGATGCAAGGTGTCAAGAAATTCATGTTTCTTCCATGTTGACCTAATAGGTTTTTCTTTGTTTTCTCTCTCTTTGTGTCATTCTTCCAGTTCTATGTGCATTTGGGGGATGGACAGTTCCAAACTCTCTAAAAACATTGTAGCAAAGAACATACTAACCCCAAATCCATAGATCCCTTATGTATTTGGTGTTTTAGTTTAGGGGGCAACCCCTCTCTTCTCTTTTTCTCTTGCATGATGCAGCTTTACTCGGAAACATATGACTTGGCATAGGGATTTCCAAGTTAGCTCTCATGTCTCCTTTTTTTGCATTTTTAATTTGCTACTTTAAAGTAATTGCTCATAGTATGGTGTTTTGCAATTTCTTTAAAGTGGGGGCATACATTGGCATTATTCTTTTGCATTTTCCTTTTTTCTCAATTCTTAGTGCAACCTTCTTACTTCATACGATGCGTTTGTCACTTTGTGGATGACTTTGGGTATAATTTCCTTTAGGAGCATGGTCTCTCTTAGAATATTGTATTCCTCTTAGTGGCTTGATGTGATGCACTGCATCCCCTAAGTTGTGAATCTTCAATTCTTTGATTGGTCCTCTCTTGGAGACATTAGGCACGATCTTCCCTAACTTAAAGACCTTGCATGAACTAAGGAAGGCTCCTTTGAACATTTCCTATTTTTGCATTTTGCATTTGTTGTTATATGGCCACCTTGTATAACATAGCTTGCATGCCTATTGAGCCATCCTATTTTTTTCATGAGCTCCAAGCATACAAAGTTTTTCGTGTCTCATAAAGCTTGAAAATTATTTTTGTGTGGCACCTTATTAAAGTTATCAAGAGGTGTAACTTTGGTATTATTGAGTTCGAAGCCCAATTTGAGGCATGAATTTCCCCATAGCCACTTATGTGTGTGTGAGTGCATACCAGTCATGAGTGTATGTTTCTCACCTAGCGGACAACCAGGATTTCTGTCACCTCAGAGTGAGTATGCATTTTTTTAGACAAACAGCCTAGATTTGATCCACATCAGGATGGAAAAATGGTCGAAGCTTGATATGATTCTTTTATGTCTTTCTATATCTTTTTCATCCTTGGCAGTGTATGATTGGCCTTGTCGTTGTTCTTTATATCATTTTCATGTGTGTTCCTTTGTACTTATGTTGGTTTTCCATGGGATCTTGATCACCCCTCTTGATCATTGTTGTCTCATCTTGCTAGCATTGGTTCATTGGAACCCCTCTTGGTGCATGTTTGTCTACTTTAGTGTTAGTTTGAAGGAGTTTGATCCTCTCACTAAAGTGGGGGCTAAATGTAGTTTCGAAAAAGGGGTCCTATGACATTTTCGCACTCGTTTGGGTCCTCCTTGTGGATTTTGGCTTAATGTTGCCTTGATTTAGTGTTTAATGTGGATAAAACATTCACATTAGGTCTTGGGTCCTTATGAACTAATGGAATTTAGTGGTGCCTTGCTAAAGTGTTGTAACACACTTTCACTCTTTTCTAGGGTTTTATCAATTAACAAAGCATAATAAACATAATTTTAATCATAATTAATCTTAATCTTTCCTTATTTGGAGTTTTGTAACATAATTTCACATTCCTCTCGGCTTATCATTAATAATTGGGATTTTTTATGCTTTAATTGGCCCTATTTTGCATCCACAAGCCTCATTTATTGCATCTTTTCGAGGATAATCCCAACATCAATCACTGACCAATCATAATTCAGGTGTTCTTGGCTTTTGTGGCCAAGATTTAGTGTCTGGGATTCATTCGCCACCTTGGGCGAATGAGTCTCACCTAGGTCTTTTTGGCCCTGGTGTAGGTTTCACACATTTCTAAGCATTTTTAATGTTTGGTCCCATACATTATGTATGATGGGACTCATTCACCACCTTGGACGAATGAGTCCCATGTGACAAAAATTCAAATTTAATTCAAAAATTTGGTAGGATTTATTCTCCTAGATCTGATGTCGGCTTGTAGTGTTGTAATTTTTGGAATTCTTGCATAATTAATTATAAATACAAGGTTATTTCACTCATATTCAACACCTAGAATTCAATAGATCACTTAGCAAGTTCACAAGAGGATTTTAGCATTCACAAGAGCATTCAAGAGCTTTCAAGGGTAGATTATCAGGCATTTTAGAGCATTCTCCAAGCATCAATCATCATGTCAAAGATTGCATTCTTCATGTTTGTTATTGTGCTAACAATTGTGATGTAGAGTTCATGATCCAAGCAAGCATTACATTCAAGATCTATCTCCTTCAAGCAAGAATCAAGAACCACATCCATTGCAACCATTTCAAGCATACTTGTAGCACTTTATTGCTAGGGTTTGGTGAGTTGCAATATTGCTATTTGTTCATTCATCATTCTCCATTTTATATTTGTTTTCATTTCAAGATTTAATTACCAACAAGGGGTTTGACAAAGGAAAAACCCTATTCACTAACCCCACAACATTTTTCCCTCTTCTTGTGTGTGATTTGTACGACTAGGTTGCAAATTTTTTGAGGAGAAAAGTTGGATAAAAGTTGTCAAATCCCTAAAGTTTTCAACATTGTCATCAAGCCTTAGAGAAGCTTGGAGAAGTCCTATAGGTGGCAATTTACAATTTCGGATCTATAAACCAGTCAAAAAGAGAAAAGCAGACTGAGAGGCAGAGAATTAGATTCAATTTTTTTAGAAAAGTAGAACTGGATTGATTCACCACTATTATCAAATGAGTCCCACTATATAGGCTTGACAAAGATTTTTACTGATCTGGATACCCTTTTAGCTGAAACCTGCCCTAGTGTATTTTCCCAGAAATTGGACTAATTCGCCCAGGTTGGTGAATGAGTCCTAGTCAACCTTGACATTAGATTTTTTAGTGATCCAGACCTCAATTCTTCCTTCTTTAGTTTCCTAGGTGCACACTTTCTATCTCATAACTTTCTGTTGTATTTTGTTCATCTTTCTAGGTCATTTAGTGTTGTCTTGCATTCAATTAGGGTTTTACATTTCATTATGCATTTCAATGTATTTTCCAAGTTTAATCTTGGTGGTGAACCCCTTAATAGATCTAATTCAACCCCTAGGATAGTCCCTTTGCAAGATTTCAATCTCCTTTGCATTGAAATCTCAAGGGTTTGTTCTTGAGTGAAGTGCATGTGAAGATTGTCTCTCCTTTTAGGTCCAAAACCCTAAAGGTGAAAGAGAGGACCCAAACAATTTTCCTACATTTCAATAATGATGATAGTCTATTTTTGTTCTTTGTAAGGGTTAGGGCCCTTTCCCTACTTAATCAACCAAAAACATTCCAAGAAGACAAGATTTATTGTAAAATCTAGATGTTTAAACTTGCCTACTAATGGTAAAACAAAATACAACACAATTTTTCAATGCCTCTTACTTTACACTCTAAGAAATGTAAATAATGACAAAAACCACATCATTTATAGTTTTCAAAGTTAATGACTCATGTTTTTTAATTTAATTATAAAGAAAAGGATGTATAGTGCATTTGGTGATGCAGGATAAAGTTGCATCCCCCTTGTTTTTTTGTTGATTTTTGAAGAAGAAATAAAAATGGTCATATATTTTCAAAGAAGAATATCTAAATATTTATATTTTTCACAAGATCCTTGGAAACTTTTATAGAAGAATCTCTAAATCCTCAAGAATTTTCGGGTATGTGTAGGATCATGATGGGCCAAAAAGTGGCAATATGATGGGTATGTGGCTGACGACTATATTTTTTACCCAAAATTGATGAAACGAAAAGAGTTTTTAAAGGATATTCTTAGCTTTCCAGTGATATAAATTATACTTTATTTTGAATTTAATAAGTAATTATTATTCATTTTCTATTCAAATTACGACTAAAGTCCTAATTGATAGGCTGATTGAAAAACATCTATAGCTTTCAAACGGTATCACATTTTTTGAATCCAAAACATGTGTCACATTATATGCTTCACATACTATAGGATTAAAAAATGAAAATTTGAATTTCATGAAGTTTTGACCAAGTTAAGGTGGTCAGACATGTATACGAGTTTTTTATATTTTTTTAAAAAGTTGTAATAAAAAATTCATAATTAATTATTTACTTGGAAAAAAATTACAAAAAAATATGCATCACATTGGGGCATGAGTCCTCTACTTATATCTAAAATATTATAATTTTTTTTTATCATTTTATTGTAGTTAGGGTGGTCAGACAGACACCCACTTCTTATTTTTTCCCTGAAATTTAAGTACCACTGCATTGAAATTTCAAATTTTCACCAAATAGATTTTTACTTTTTTTAAACAAACCTAGTAGTTTAGAAACTACATTCAATTTTCTACATATTCTATTCTTACATATTTTTTAAATAATATAGATAACTTATTCAAATTTTTACGTCAAGTTGCCTAACTCCGATTTTTCTAATTTTTTTGCCACTCAAGGGCCTGTTTTTTCCATGATGATCCTGCACATACCCTTTCGTGAAATCCTCAAATATTCATAGTAGAATATCTAAATGTCTCAAAAAGTATTGTAGGAAAAATATATTGTAGATTGTTTAAAATTACCCATCAAGACTTTTAATTCCCAAAAATTACCATTACCTACTAAATTTGTTAATTTTTTTCTTTGCTAATTTATAAGTTAATATGGTGGTTAATTTTTATCTCCCCTTATTGTTTTGTTATTTTTTAAACAAAAAATAAAATTGGGCACAAATTTTTTTCATAGAAGAATCCTCAAATCCTCAAAGTTTTCTCAAAATCTTTAAATGTTTCTAGGAGAATCATGACATAGTTAGACATTTTCATATAAAAATCCCTAAATATGGCATATGTCATTATAGGAAAACTATTATGTATATGCCTTGAAATTGCCTATGAAGGCTTTTAATTGCTAAATTAGTTTAACCTTCTAAATTTATCAAAAAAATTCTATGCTAATTCAAATATATTATGACCAATTTTTATCTCCCCTTTACTTCTTGTTTTGTTTTTTAGAAGAAATGAAATGGGACATACAAAAAATAAAAAATATGATTTAGTTAATAGGTATTAACTAAACAAAAATTCACTATTTTACATTAAGATTGAGAAAAATTTATTATTATTCAACAAAATAAATTTGGGTATAAGTTTCAAGCTATGTCACACTAAAAAAAAATAACCAACACTAATCTAACTTTTTAGTTTGAACCACCAAAAAGTGACATATACTTTTTAAATTTTTGAAATGATATAAACTAATGAAATGTATAATTTTAATGTATTTTATATTTATATTTTTTATAAAATCTAAAACATATTTAATTATATTTTTTTTGTAAAATTGCCTCTATAATTTAGTTACTAAAAATATATTGATAAATGAGGTTAAGTGGGAAATTGATTTTTGTATAGTATTTTTTTCCTTTAAATTTTTTTTTTTATATTTATAACATGAAATTGATTATTTTTCAATTTTGATTATATATATATATATATTAATTTATGTGTATTTCAAACAAAAATATTTCAATGTGATGTCACCTTTTGTTCTAACTATTTATCCAAAATAGAGTAAAAAATATTTTGACATAAAATCTCTTTTCTATTGCATCATTTTTTTTAAATTAAAAAAAACTTTACATTTTTTGCTTGACAAGAAAATCAACCTTATATTTTGGTTTTGATGACCTACTTTTAGTAAATATATTAAAAAATTATAAACAATAATTAAACTATTAAAAATTATATATTTTAAAATAATCTAATAGATCTATAAAATATTATTTTCAAATTTCCTAGAAATTGTTACTTATATGAAAAAGAGTTGAAAACATATCAATTTTTTTGAATAAATTAATTTTTTTGGTGAATTGGTCCCAAAATAATGTTAGATATATAGTTTTTGATTATTGAAAAAGAAGGTTTTGAAGGGGCCCCAAAACCCTTTACAACAAAATTATGTTAGATATATAGTTTTTGATTATAGGTAAAACAAGTTTTGAAGGGACCCCAAAACCCTTTACAAAATAAAACACTCCTTCAACAAATAATCAAAAATAGAGCAAGCAGCCAAAATAAGCCAAAAATCGGCAAAACAACAACCAAAAAGAGGCACAAAAAATAGCACACGACTAGAGATTCTTCAGGATGTCAATCGCTTCCATGTCACTATCAATTATCTTTTGATGAACATTCATAAATTTCACAACCTCTTCAGCAAGAATTCTAACATTAGGCTTCAATTTGGTTTGCTTACGGGTTCTAGCAAAATGAACTATCTCACCCGCCACTTTTTGTTGGGCTTCAACACCAACCATTACATCTTTCATACCAGAGTCATCCCCCAACCACTTTTTGGCTTTCTTGTTCAACAAAAACAAACCTTCAACTTCATTACACATAGCATGCTTGCTCACCTCAAGAACCTTCTCCAACTTTTGATTGACATGTTCAAACTTTTCTTTGAGAGCAACAATTCTATGCTCATAGAATTTTTTCATTTTAAGCATCTCATCAACAATCATTTTAAGAGTATCAAAGAGATGATTGACCTCAAGTTGAACCTTACTAACTTGAGCTTGAACGTTAGGGCCCTTAAAAGAAGAAGGCTCATCATAATTGTTAGTCACAACTCTAACCCTAACATTGGTGAAGTTCATTTCATGGAAGACCCATTTAAAAAGCTTGAACAAGGTTAAAGAAGCCTCCTTCACCATGCCCAAAAAATAGGCATATCTTCCCTTTCAATGTTGAAACAATCCCTATCAACCGCACTATCCTCCTAGGAGTCATTGTTGGTAGCATCTTTGTCCAGGGCCTCCTTCCCTTTCTGACTAGAAATAACATTACCTTTAGCCAAATCTTGCTCCATCATCTAATCCTCATAACCCTGCAAATTACTGTCATTCTCTTGCACCTCTTTCCTCTTAAGATTCTTAGGAAGGTTCGTCATCTTCAGCCCCTCTTTCTTCATCATATTAGAGCCAGGGGAGACCCCCATCTAGGCCCTAAAACCAAAATCCTCCTTGCTTGTTTTACCTAGAACAAAACCCTTCAACTTCTTACCTACCTTCGCCAACACATAATTAGACTTCAAATTGAAGCAGGAGTGGTCCACCTCCTCCTCATCATCTGTTTCATACTCATGAACCTTAGAGGTATTAGGAGGGTTTCTCTTTTTTCTTCTCTTTCCCTTAGAAATGGCTAGAGATTCTGAGTCACCATCCATGGGCACCTCCGACCCAGGTGCATAATCTTCATCATCAGACTCATTCTCCGACTTCGTTATATACGCAAAATCTTCCTTCTTCCAAACATTAGAAATTTTGGATTGCTCAAGTATAATAAAAGACTTAACATACTTAGAGATCAACAAAATTAAACCTTCATGAAGAACTGGGTTCTTGGGGTTGCATTTGTGATCTCTTATACCATGTTCCAAAGACACTAGTAAATAAAAATGAAAAGACACCTTCTTTTTGTGCCTAAAATGATTTAGCAAAACAAAGTGATACCCTGAGATAACATAGAAGCAGCCATCGAGGGTGAAATACCTCATAATTTCCTGTGGAACATCTCCCCATATAGCCTTGATTAAGGAATGATAATAACCTCCACATTTATCCTGCTCCAACTTTCGCTTCTCATCATATTTGAAGAAGATATTCAGGGCCACACTAGACTCATTTTTGTCTTTTTAGACTTTTCTTCCTTCAGTCGACAAGCCAATGATTTCTGCAATGAGATCCTCTATAATGTTGAACTCCTTTCCACCAATTTGTAGAACGTGATTATGTCATCCTTCAAGAAAATCTTGCTATTTCTTCACAACATGGCCATGCAACTTCTCCATGTAGGGAGTCACTCCCCCTACCTCCAACAATTCCCAAACCTTCTCATTGTATTTTGCAGTATCATAGGAGATAGGCTCTATTCAATTTCAATAACCCCCCATTGTAGCAATAGGTAAGCACCCCAACAGAAAGAAAAACTTGCAAAGGAGATGAAGAAACCTCGAGAACTGGCAAAGAATACAAGTAAACCTTGAGAAAAAATTATCTTTCCAATTACCCACAATCTGTGTGGAAAATACAAGCTGACAGAGTGAAATTATGAACATTGAGTGCCTAGTCATTTGAGCCTCAGACCCATCAATAAACCATGTGGCCCTACCTCTAAAGAAATTACACCTCTGAAGGAAATGCTATGTTAAGAACATGTAAAAAATTCCCATCACAATAGGAACCCCCATGTCAACCCCTTTGTGATTCATGATGAATTAATGAATGTGCTTCAAAGGGAAGAGGGATGTTAGATATATAGTTAGTGGACAATTTTAGTTGATTTTCTTTTTATATATCTAATTTGGCTAGAATAAATTTAATTAGATCGTATGTTTGACTAAGATTGGATTTTAGTTAAAAGTACTTAAATTCATTTTTTCTAATAAGTTTGTTTGAATTGTGAAAAAAATTTGAACTTTCACTCATCTATAATCCAAAAAATATTTTAAATGAAAGAGTTTTATCTAATTAGAGCATAAGGAAAACTAGTAAAACATTTAAAAAATAAAATTGAATACATATTTACAAAATAAAATTATAATATTGAAAAGAGGGCAAAGGGGGAAATTTGGTACAAGATGAAGAAGGTCATTTCCTAGGATGCTAGTGTGTCACTTAGATCACCATACTAAGCATTATCATTTGCACAACTAGAATACTAAAGAGTTTCCAAAACTAAATGACTTTAGTCTGATAGTTCATCTAGCCTAAAAAACTAAAAGTGAGAATGTACAAAAAATATGCTATATGATAAAATATGTATGGAGGTATTGTTAGAAAACCAAGATCAGATTTGCAAACTGAAAAGACCTTCCATAGAAGAGAAAATCAGAAAAAGCAGAGAGGTTGCAAAAGAATGTGCAACATAATATTATTCAGGAATTCATAATTACATGATAATGATTTGCTTTATAAAAGCAAAGATGCCTAACCCTAATCTTATCTTGAGCAACAAGATAGCTCGATAAGATAAGGATAAAACCTATAACTTAGGAATTAAATAATTACCTAAGTAAACTTATGCAAAGTGTAATTAATAATTAATTACACCAAAAGCCCCCCATAAGTGCAACTTAGGGAGAAGCAAATAAAGCATGCACCTAAAACTAAGATGAATGCAAGAAAGAATGAACAAGTCCCGACAACAAGGCCTGATCAGGTACCCAAGTACACATACAATAATGAAGTAGAGAAGTAAAACCCAGTGGGACAAAACCCCCTACAATGAGATGACCTGTTGCAAAGAAGCACTGGAAGAAAACTGCGGAGTAACACTAGAACCTGATACTGGCAAGCAAGGAAAGATACTTCTGTTTACTACTGAAACTAGATGAGAGTCATTGATTGACTCAAGGAATCATGATAAAGCAACAGAAGACCTGATGCCACAGAACAGTGGAAAACTCACAAAGTGGAACAACCCTGGAATCTATGAAGCAACAGTAGATGCGATGATGACAGAATCTGGAAGTCATGTATCTCGATGTTGATGCCAAATTGTGACTGAAACTCTTCCATAGGAAGGAGTACCATGAAGAATCTGGAGCATTAACCATAAAAACATGGCCCTCAAACTGAGATGGATCCAATGTGGATCATTAACCATAGGCTCTCAATATACTGTGTGAACCGATGTGAATCCAATATGTGTCAAGCTAAAGCAATAATGTGGTCAAAAGAAATAAGGAGACCAAATATCCCATGCGAGTTGCCATCAAAACAATATGAATATGGTGATCAAAGTGCATGCATACTCTAATCGAATTTATTATGCAAGAAACCCCCCCTGAATGGAACTTTATCATAGTTCATTTATTACAATAACTTGATGATTGTAAAAGGAGAGAATACATACATGCATAAACAAAAAATAGAAATAGACCTTAGATCTATGTAGAGGACTGAATCAGCTTTCCAACGCTGCAAGAATGATGAAAAAAGGATCACCGAGTAAAAAGATATGCCCTCTGAAGCGAAATCTAAACATTTGAATTCAACTGGAAAAAAATCCCATGAAATAGGAAAATCTCTAGAAACAGATTGCACCATCAGAAAATTTGGCTCACCAGCTTTCCGGTGATATTTTGTTTCAAAAAATTTGCCTCTGGGATCAAAAGTTATGGCAAAATGAAAAAAGGCCTGTATGGGGGCAATGCAGGGATTGCACAAGCTAAATGGGCACAAACTTTAAGCACCTTTCAGACTAGCCCCTGGTCCACCATATGACCAGGGGCGCTGCATTCGCAAAAAAGAACCCGTTGCTAGGCTGGCGACAGGCAAGTGGAGTAGTGAAGGCACCACTAGTGGTGCTACCAGAGGTGCATGGGGAGCCGACCTGGTAGAAATCCTGTCAGAATTGATGGTAAGTGGTCAGAAACTATGAAGGCTGCCGAAGGTTTGAAGAATGGCCGGCGGTGGTGGGGCCCCGCCTTGCCAACGGTGGCGTACTGACCTGCCGCGGCAAGGTACGGGCGTACCTTGGTCGCCAAGGCTTTTAAAAGCCTGCAAAAACCTTTTAAAAACTTTTGATTTTTTTATATTTTGTTTTTTTAATTTTGATTTTCAAAAAAATAAAAACTAATAATTTTTTTTGAAATATAAGAAAAATATTTAAAAAACTTGATTTTTTTCGAGAATCGTGCACGGGGGCTGTACGGCCTCTGAAACAAAAATTTTTTTGCCTCAGAAGCTCCCAATTCCGAAATAGGGCATATTATATGTTGTTTTTCATCTCTTGGATACTCTGGATCTGATGGCGAGGTCCGATCCACCTGAAAATGTACCAGAAGTGTCGTAACTCCTAGATCCGACAAATCTTCAAACCCTCATAACTCTGGCATAAAATGTTGGATTCAGGTGAAACAAAAGTTGATCTTGACTTTTTTGATAGCCCTAGACTCAAAAATGAGCTTAGATTTCCTCCAACGTGCACAAAAAACAACCATGCAAGAGCACCCAAATAGAGAGACAAACTCAAGGTATGAAACCCTTGAGGAATCCCGAACGACTCTGTAATGAATCTCTCCAAAAAATTGAGAAGGGGCTGCAAATCAAGGCTCTGATACCATGTTAGAAAACCAAGATCAGATTTGCAAACCGAAAAGACCTTCCACAGAAGAGAAAATCAGAAAAAGTAGAGAGGTTGCAAAAGAATGTGCAACATAATATTATTCAGGAATTCATAATTACATGATAATGATTTGCTTTATAAAAGCAAAGATGCCTAACCCTAATCTTATCTTGAGCAACAAGATAGCTCGATAAGATAAGGATAAAACCTATAACTTAGGAATTAAATAATTACCTAAGTAAACTTATGCAAAGTGTAATTAATAATTAATTACACCGACAGGTATACTACATATCAATATTTAGATTACATTCAATAGTGAAAGTAAGAAACAACAAAAAAGAAAGCACATGCAAACCTCCATACAATTGAGTGCACTCAAAATACCTATAAACACAAAGAAGAAAAACTATTTTGAGCTAGTTGGGGGTTTTCCTTTAGGGAAAACCTTTGTTTTAATATTTAAAGCCCCACAACAATCAAGATAGATTAAAAAATATTGTGTGTGGGTGCTCATATCCCAACTGTGTCTAGGAATGGTCAAAGTTGTAATTAAGTAAATAGTGTAAACTAAAATGAGAGAGATATAACAAGGATGTGATTATCTTAAGGTTCTTAGGGGCACAACAATAAGAAATATTTGTAATACAAAAAATTAGAGAATACAATAACAACGGAAATAAAAGAACAATATCACCTATGAAGGCTTATGGAAGTTAAGGAGACAAGAATGTTATAGGGAGAATGCTAGTGTGCTCATAAAGAAAAATTAAAGCTTGAGAGATTTGTGAGAGAGCTTGAGATTTCAAGGGAAATCCAATGAATGGTAAATTAGATTCAAAAGTGAGAGAGAATAAAAAAAGAAGAGGTTGATGAACCATTTAATTGTCATTGATATGGAAAAGTGACAAGTGGTGAAATGCTAAAAAATGACCAAACAAGAAACTATCATGGGATGCTAGTGCATTGTCCATATGTTCACATGTAGTTCTAGTGTCCAAACAATTTAGACTCTAAAACAATGAGACACTATTAAAACACAAGGATAACATAGAGGTGACATTAGCTTGAAAAGAAAGAAAACCTAAGAATCAAGGCATAAGCACCATGAGAAGGGAACTAATGTAATGGATGAAAAGAGTCTAAAAACACACTAAGAAGTGGAAACTAAGGCAAACAAAAAATATAATACAAAATTGTAAGGATATGCAATTTTTGAAATTACAAACATATTTTTTTATAAAATAATATTAAATTTTCTAACTTCCTTTATCCTCTACATTAATTTTTACGAAGAAATAAAATTGTACCTTTTCTCCCTCCAAATCACTTACAAAACATTAATCACCACATCATCATTAATTTACAAAAGTTTCATTGCGGCAGGTTCCTACTGATAGTTATAGTTAGGAAGAGTAGTTATTGCTAGGAAGAGTGTTGATGATTGTAGTTAGATTAGTTATTGTCAAAATTAAACACAATAAATCTACATAGTAGTTCGGTGATTTTTTATTAGGTTTAAGATTTATTTATAAAGTAGCGACTACCAAAATTGAACACAATCAAGTTCAATAAGTGTGAATTTGGACTATTTTATTTTCGAATATAATCATGTAGCTATTATAATGTATGTTTCCATATTTTCCCACTTATACTAACTTGTAAATATTTGTCATGTATCCCTTATTATTGCATCTCCATTTGAATTACTCTCATGCATTTGTCTTGTCAAGCCAAAAAATCAGAGATTCAAATAAAACCGAAGGAGATAGTTACAAATGCGGATACTAATACATGTCTAGATAGACATAAAAATAAGTAATTATGAAATTTAAATACTCTACCTTCATGTTATGGGATTAGGGATGTGTTAAAGTGTTTTATTTTAGTTTAGATTTTGTAAGTTAAAGGAATGTTGAGCCTTGAGATTCCTTGTGCAAACAACCAAGAAATATGATATTGTTTCCCAAAATGATTGAAAAAAACAAGTGTTATGTCCAAGCCAAACACTACATGCTTAAAGATCAAGAGACCAAATTTCATAAAAAAAATAAATAGCAAAGAACAAGATGAGGAGAATGTATTTTATACAATGTAGATTATTATCAATGCTTGTCCACCTCATGTTTTCAACTCTTCTAAGGGACAAGATTTTCTTCCATTTCATTATTTATTCTATTAGTTTTCCCATTTTCAAGGTCTTGTATCTAGGAATTTGGAGAAGTCATTGAACATGGGAATCTTCATAAAGGGTTTCTTCAATCCTTATGTCAAGTTTTGCACAACATCATTAACAATTATAGTGTCAATATCATTATAGATTTGTCATTGCACTTCTCTTAATTCATATTCTACATGTTGGAGAAAATGAGCTTTATTTTGTTGTGTTGGGAGGAAAGATGATAAAGTTTTCCTCAATAATAATTTATTTGTTATGTAAGGATTATGTCAGAAAGTTAGAATTGACAACCCTTCTCAAGAATAGCAAAGAAATCATCAACATAATAGTCCTTGAATTAACTTCAGAATTTTTATTAGATATCTTCTTGATCATAAAAAATGAGTCTTTATATCACTTTCAATTATAAGTATCCATCAATTATTTATGAAAAAAAAAAAAACTCATTTCTTCTTTTTTACACCTCTGCTTCAAGTGAGTACATTATGATTATAATTTAGTATTTGACTAAAAGGAAATTATATGATAGAAATAAAAAAGTTGAAACATGTAACAAAAATATGTAAGTCATAAGTTTTAGTTGAGAAAGAAAATGTGTATCCTTAATACATATCTAAATTTATCATGCCCATACATTCAAAGCCATTACAAAAGCTTATAATCTTTAAACTTACACTAATTGTTCAGGCATGTCCTTAAAGGAAAAGAGTGGTGGTACAAGCATCATCAAGTCATCTTGCTCTATGTGCATAAGAGTGCCTTTGTCTAAAATAGACAAATTAGCAAATGAAGCAATACAAACAATTTAGTTGCTCTATCAAAAAAATAGGATTTGTGTTGGTAATAAATGAATAGTCCCATTAAGTACTGGTCTTGCTAAGGGTACAATATGAAATCTAATTACCTTGTGCCCCACATCAAATAAAATTCTAAAAATGATTTCCAACAACATGGCCTCATGACTAATAAATACTTTCTTTTCTATAGCATGGTTCCATCTGTTTGGCGAAGGTACTTTCTTTTAGGATCTGCACATTTGTTAAAAATACATGGCACACCTACCTCATGTTAGAATAAAAAAGTATAAATCACAACCACAATTAGTCTTCTTTAATGTTTCTACCTAATCAATAAATATGTGTTGTTTTATTTTAAAAAGCTAACCCCAATTACTATGTGTTGTATGTTAGATACTTTTGTAATCAACTACAAACAATCATTAAAATATAGCATCACAACTACTTTTAACAACTTTTAGGTTAAATTCATCTATTATAGAATTATAAAAATCTGTCAATGACCATCTTAATTAAAAATTCACTTTTGTGTAGTTAAATAAACATAATCTAAAAAGATAATGTAAATAACTACTTGCAACAACAATCTTTAAAAAGGGGAGATATCAAATTAGCACAAATTTTAAATAGCACAAAAAATTAGGCACTTGAATAGGAAGATAATCCATATTAGCTCTAATGCCCATGAAAGGGGGACCTCTAGAGGCTATGGAGGGCACCATTACAATACTCTTGAATGAAAGGTTTAAATAAAAACTTTATAACATTTACAATGATCTTCAAATAGTTCTCGCTTATACCTAGTTAGCTCATTTTCATAAGAACCCATATCCAACATTTCTTCTTTATTTTAAATCATCTAATGTTCAATGAACTTTCTTGGTCATTGATAAAAGCCATGTAAGGTTTTCATGTATCGTTATTATTAAAATTCAACATATGGAATGTACATTATGTACTTTATGCTTTAACACAAATTGTCTAACTTAACCTTTGATTAGACTTGCAATTCTAAATTCTATAATATGTATACACAAAAAATTGAAGTACAAGAAAATAGCAAAGAAAAAAACTAAAATTAGAGTAACACTTGCTCTCAAAATATTTTATTATTCTAAATTTTGGTTATGTAGTTTTGATGCAAGCTAAATCTAGTGCATTGAATCATAAATAGTCTAAATCATCGGTGATAAAAAAATAATATATGTTTTCTTCCCAACAAAAAACTTAAAATATATGGTTGTTGTTCGTCCAAAATAAAGGAAGTGCTTGGGAATAGTCTAAATTTAGTGCCTTGGGCGGAGGGCCTAGATCGATTGGCTAAAGCATAAGACAAGAGGTCACGAGGTCTAGTCTCCCCTCTGTCCCCATGGTACCAGAGAGTGTGTCACGCTAGTGCCACTGATCACGTGAAAAAAGTTTACCAGGCACACTGCAATTTATAGGGGGCCTACCTGATTCCTACAGTCTAAAAAAAAAGTGCCTCAAATAAATTTTAAAAAAGCACCTAAAATCACTAAAATTAGGGATTGTTTTCTTTTAATTTATACATGTGTAGCTAGAACACCATTTTAGCAACTCATAAAATCTAACTTTCACTTTTCATAGGGAAGATGTTTTCCATTAACCCGAACTTGCTCTTAGTAGTTCAAACTTCTCTTTTGATATAGGCTTTGACTGAAAAACAAAACTATAAAAATGGACTATTTTTTTAATCAGTAAAAAATCACTACATTTTCACATAGTCTAAAGATTAGGAAATATTTCTTTTAAAGTTTGTATCTTCTAGATTTAAAACTTCAAAGAATATACAAAAATAAAAACATATAGATATGTGAACAAAACATGATACAAATATGTAAAAAACACTGCATACCTTCTCCTTCTATAAATACACCATAGCTAAATTAGATTTGTTTCTCAAATTTTTGGTTTACATAAAACATTACAAACAAAGAATTGTTTCATATTATTTAAAAATAATTATTGAGTTCTTCTAGAAGCTATGCAACAAGATTTTTCTAGTTTTTGTTTAAGATAAGATTATATACATCTTCTCAATGAAATTAATATTGACTAAATTTGTTGGGTGACATATCTTAGTATAGATATGCACATATTTTTAGTTTTATGTCTTTTCAATATCATAATATATACAATATTATTCAAGACATTATTACAATTGAAATTCAACCATAAAAATTTAATGTATTCTAAATCCAATGGTAATATTTTCCATCTACTATATCTATAAACTAATTCTAAATATTTTTCATTATAAGTAGAAGTACCTTTCAAATTAAATTATTTTTCTACCTATCTTATCTATAACACTATTCCTTTTCACTCAAAACATTAATAGAGTTGACAATTTAACCAAAAAATTTAATGCATTATGTTTTTTTTAAAAATTGAACGACAATTTATTTTCATTGTAAGTAGAAATACCTTTCAAATTAATTTATTTTGCAACCTAGCATATCTATAAGACTATTCCTTGTCACTCAAAACATTAATAAGGTTGACAACTTAACCAAAAAAATTAATGCATTACATTTTTTTAAAATTAAACAAAAAATATTTTTTGCAATAATTGCTTTTAAAATCAACTAATAAAAAATACACAATAATGTCAAAATGTATGTCATATACTATAGTGCTTATGTCATTCAAGCAATTAATATAGTTGACATTTGATTCAATGAATTAAATATCGTAAGACATGTAATTTATTAAAAAAGGTAAAAGAAAAATTGATTTTTGCACTTACTGTTTCCAATATCAACCAATAAAAAACCACATATATAATATTTATATAGTTTTTTAAAAATAAAAAATTAAATACAAACTATAACATTCTTATTCAAAGTTTTTAACTCTATATGTTGATTGGTTAAACTGATAAATGAAATAGAATGCATATAGTGCATAAGTATTCATGGAGGAACTAACAAGAAAAAGAAAACGTGAAATTTTGAAATTCCATTGAAAGCTTGACATGATATTTTAGGTACATAGTCTATGTCTGTGTATGTATAGTCAAGCCTAATTAGACACATAGTCTATGTCTATGCGTATATATAGTTGAACCTAATTCACATACACGTCATGAGAATGCCCTCTATCATATTTATATGTAATTTTGAATGATATAATATATTGAAAACATTTTACTAAAAATATTACACAACTTTAAACAATTCTCATATAAAATGTCTTCTTTTGAAAAGAAAAATTAAAAGTCAAGATGCACATTATTTCAGGCTACGGCTCGCCAACTTTAGTGAACGCCGTACACAACATCATCCCTATCAATTCGAATTTACTATGAACGAAACCCCGCTCTCCACGAGGGAGTCAAGATTCCAATTCCAGTAGACCAGCTACCCTTAAATTGGTCCATTCATTTGATATATGTAAGAAATTGACAACTGTGGTAGACGTACTCATAACTGGTCAGTAAAAAGTCTGGAACTAGTTTCTTGTTCACATTTTCAGTACGTTTTTAGCTGGCATTCACGGTGCATAATAAATATCCACGAGGGAGCCAAGATTCCAATTCCAGTAGACCAGCTACCCTTAAATTGGTCCATTCATTTGATATATGTAAGAAATTGACGACTGTGGTAGACGTACTCATAACTGGTCAGTAAAAAGTCTGGAACTAGTTTCTTGTTCACATTTTCAGTACGTTTGTAGCTGGCATTCACGGTGCATAATAAATATGGCAGCGTTTGTTAGTAGTATTTTGGTAATGAAGTACCTCTTAAAACGGAGAGGCAAAGATGGAGTTTACGAGCGAGAGCTGTATTTTGTTGCGAGAGTAAGAAACGGGCTTAAGAGGCAACGTGGCGAAAGGTTTTCGTTAATATGGCGAACAAATATGAAGAAATGGCCTTCTTTGTGGCTTGCCAAAATGGCGATATAAGTACTGCCAAAGACCTGCTCAAACTTGTCCATCCGTCAAGCTTGTCAACGATGTGGGAGGGAAGAACATGTTTCCATGTGGCAGTAATTGCAGGAGACTCAGGTTCATTCTCTTCATACATTCTTCCTTTTATTAGAAGCTATTCTAAACTTGCTTTTCTTGCTTAACCAGTCGATTCATAAAATGCAGATTTATTACGAGAGTTAGCAGCAAAATGAGAATTAAGAACAGTTACATTATTTGGAATAAAAAATTCCTTTAATCAACATCATTTGGAAAGCCTTTTGCAACAAATAACGTAATGCATCTAGAACAAGGACTTAAAGGAAAGGAGATAAAGGAAAACCTTGCCTAATAGATTGCTGCAATGGAAATGATTCAGTCAAGGAATTGTTAATAATCAATTGCATAGAAGCATCTTTGAACAACATTTGCACATGATTACAAATTTTGGGACCAAACCCCAACCACTGCAACATTTCGATAATAAAGCTCCACCTCATTCTGTCATAAGGTTTATCAAAATCTAGTTTAACCAATAGCACATTTTTCCCTGTTTGTTGTACCCATTCACAATTTTCCCAGGCCAAGATTAAGTTATCAAGAATATATCTGCCTTCTAAGAAACTAGTTTGTTCAAACCAAACAATACTTTTTTCCACTAGTTTAATTCTTGCAGCTAAGGTTTTAGGGATGATTCTGTAAGAGGTGTTAAGCAAAGCAATAGGTCGCCATCCTGAAATAGAATCCATATTCTTCCCTTTTGGGAGAAGCTTGATCAAACCTTTGTTAATTTCAAGCCCTAAAGAGCCATATTCTAAGGATTCTAAGTAGACAAGATAAAAATCTTCCTTGATATGTTGCCACATGATTTGATAGAACTCAATTGGGATTCCATCAAAACCAGGACTCTTATTCGGAGCCGTAGAGAAAACTGCATGCTCTAAGTCATCTATGGATAAATCTTGATCCAAAAATTGACTATAATCATAAGCAACCTTTCTTGGTATGTAGTCTTTGATTAAATATTCTAGCGTAGATTGCACATCTTGTCAATGAGAATCCTCTCGAAGCAACTTCTCATAAAATTGATGAAGCATACTTTTAATATCATCCAAGTTAGTATAAACCTGCCCATGTTCATCTTGAATAGATCCAATATACTCCTTTTTATGCTTATAATTTAAATAATTAAAGAAGTATTTGGAACCTTTATTGCCATCTTTCATCCAATATAGTCTTGTCCATATTTTAGCTCCTTGCTCTCGATATATATCAAACTTGCGTAGCTGAGTTTCAATGACAACTATCGCAGATTGTAATTTAATATTAGTTGGATGGGAATTAAGAAGTTTTCTATTCATCTCTAGTTTCCCTTGCAAGAATTTTTCCTTGCATCTACACTGCCACTCTAATCTTTTAGCAAAAGAACAAAGAAAAAGAGCACATTTAGAAATAGCAACAATCCACCATACCGTAAGATTCCCCGTCTTTAGGAAAAGTATATACAACTTTAAACAATTCTCAGATAAAATGTTGTATTTTAAAAAATAAGTCAAGATGCACTTTCTTGCAGGCTACGGCTCGTCAACTTTAGTGAACGCTTTACATAACACCATCCCTATCAAATCGAATTTGCCATGAACGAACTTACGCTCTCCGCGGGGGTGTAAATTTAATTCTAAATCCAGTAGACCAGAGGTGGAAAGATCTTGGTATCCTTGAACTGGTCCAACTGTGGTAGGTATTTAAAAAAGAAAAAGAAAATATCAAAGTCAAAGTCAAGATGCACGTGTTTTGCAGGCTACGGTTTACCCTGGTATCCTTAAACTGGTCCAACTGTGGTAAGGATTTAAAAAGAAAGAAACAATGAAAGTCAAAGTCAAGATGCACTTTCTTGCTGGCTTCGGCTCGCAACTTTAGTGAACGCCGTACATAACACTAGCCCTATCAAATCGAATTTACTATGAACGAAATTACGCTCTCCACGGGGGTGTCAATTTAATCGAACACACTGATTCCAAATCCAGTAGACCAGAGGCAGAAAGATCTCGGTATCCTTAAACTGGTCCATTAATTTGACTACTGTGGTAAAAAGTCTGGAGCTAGTTTCTTGTTCACATTTTCAGTTCTTTTTTGGCTGGCATTCACAGTGCATAATAGATACTTCCGCTTTTGTTAAATAGAGCTGTAATTTCCTGCGAGAGCAAGAAACGGGCTTAAGCGGCAACGTGACGAAAGGTTTTTCTTAATATGGCGAACAAATCTGATGACATGGGCTTCTTTGTGGCTTGTCATAATGGCGATATAAGGACTGCCAAAGATCTGCTCAAACTTGTCGATCCGTCAAGCTTGTCAACGATGTGGGAGGGGAGAACTTGTTTCCATGTGGCAGTAATTGCAGAAGACTCAGGTTCATTCTCTTCGTACATTCTTCTTTTTATTAGAAGCTATTCTAAACTTGCTTTTCTTGCTTAACCAGTCGATTCATAAAATGCAGATTTATTACGAGAGTTAGCAGCAAAGCTACCAGTCTCAGGTAATTCTTTTCTTACTCTTTTTCTAAATTAAAAGGTTATGTTTTACTTGCTTGTCTTGCTTAGCTATGTTATTCATGCAGATTTAAAAAACATAATAAAAAAGACGGACCCAAACGGCGACACGGCTTTGCATTTAGCTGTGAGGAAAAATCATGTGGATATGGTGAAACAGTTAGTACACTTGGATCCCAGTTTGTGTCATTGTGAAAATCGCGTGGATCAGGTGAATCAGTTGGTCGACTTGAATGCCAATTTGTGGGATTGTGCAAATAAAAGAGGAGAAACTCCACTAAAATTGGCGGTAAGTTTGGGATTCAAAGAAGCTGCAGAGTTATTGATAACTCGCACATCAAACGCCCTGCATAATGTTGTGAGGCTTAACCAAGTCAAACTTGTTCAGTTTTTAATTGAGGAAAATGTAGACTTGTCAGAACTTATCAATCAGCCTTACCGAGCTGCCACAAATCCATCCGATGATGAGGATAATCTTGTCACTAATCCCCAGCATGCACAGCCAAGTGATGGAGATCAGCATCCCAAGGAAGAGGGTCACACAAATGCATCTAGTGGTGGAGCAAACCAGCCTTCGCTAAGTGCAGGAAGGAACAAAAACAAGGCTGACGAAAAAAGAACCACAAAGTCGACTGATGATAAAGAGAATGACGATACGAATAACCAGAATGACCAGCCAATTGTTCAATCGGGAGACACGCCTTTGCACGTTGCAGCAAGAAACAAATTTGAGCACGTAAGCTTTTTTTTGGGGGTTTAACATCACTGCTTTTTGCATTTTAGAATTTTATTGAAACATTCCTTCGAAATACCCAGGCAACTAATTGTCCCTCTTTCTTTTCCTTTTCCTTGTTTTGCGGTGAAGATGGTGAATTTGTTGCTGAAAGTGCCTAGGGTGAACAAGCTTGCTCTGAACACCGAGGACAAAACACCATTTGAAATTGCAAGAGAGGTCATGGAGTATCACGAATCTTTCAGGCTTATAAGAAAGCTGGCATATTATGAAGGGGGGCCCAAGCCATTCATGTACTGCGCACCACAGGTGAGCCATAAAAAGTACAAGAATGCGAGGTTACTCGTAAACAAAGCCTACGAAGAGAGACGCAATGCAGAACTGGTGGTGGCAGCGCTGTTGGCCGCCATGACATGTGCTGCTGCCTTCACCGTCCCAGGCGGTTTCGATACGGAGAGCGATGCAAAAAAGGATCGAGGGAGCCCTATTCTTATATCCTACATTTCGTTTAAGCTCTTCCTTATTTTCGACTGCATAGCCTTCTTTCTATCTCTCTTCGTTTGTATAATGTGGGAGATGAGTTCAGAGCTTACCACAGGGGACAAGATGGTATTCATGACTTTCAACAGTTTTGTTGTTTGCTCGAGCTTTGGCTTCACTGCTTATGGGTTTATAGCTGCAGTGTACGCGATGCTGGCGCTTAAGGTTGATACCCTATCTTGGGTGGTTTTGGGAAGTCTCGTAGCTATAACGTTGTGTGGCATTTTCGCATTTATCCGTCAATCAGTACTCTTTGTAGTGAGTAGGGCCAGATTTCACCGCCTGTGCGGTGTATCTTGTTGTTTGGATGATATAGTTGAAGAGTTGTGGACTCTAGCAGAACGTTGCGGGCTTCTCGAGTTTTTCCGTGTAAGTGATGAGGCCTCACGTAATATCATCACTGGGCATGCTAAGTTCAGTGGGCTGCGTCGTGAAGATGTCAACAACTCCGGCTACTCGTCCCCTTTGCCTAATGTTTAGCGACCTTCGCCGTTCACACTTCACTCTTTTCTCTCTCCGTTTCGTCGCTTGTAATTTGAGGACTAATTAACCTCTGTTCTATGATCGCCCAGGATGTTTGTCTTGTTTAAGCCGTGTTCTGGTTTTATTTCTGTTATGATATGTTTTGGGCTAATTGCTATGTAATGATTACTATTATCCTCTTCACCGTCTGTTGATTGCCATTTTGTTTGTATTTTTTATGCATTGAATCAATTAAGAAAAGGCCTGTGAGTGTTTTTCTTCTACAAGATTATATTTTTACAAGTACTTGTTATTGCTTAAATATAATTATGTGTTATTTATTATCTAACCAACTACTTTTGTTTGTTTGATATAAACTCAGCAGTCTTGTTAGGAAGTGTAATGGTTATATTGGTAGAGAATTTTATATTGAATAATTTGTTAGATGTAATTAATATTAATTTATTTTTAAATATAAATTTTTAAGATGTTATATTTGACATTATATTAGTTTAATGTTTTATTAGGATTATAAAATATAAAATAAGAAATGGAGGTGAAAATATATTATTTTATTATGTTTAAGTCTTTTTATCTGAGATGGGGAGCTGATTTTTAGAATTAATAGTTGAAAGCTATCAATAAGGATACAAGAAGATCAAAATTATCTTATTCAAACATATTTCTTATTGTCAATGTATGAAAATTGTCACCAATGAGCATAAGACATGATTGACATCCATCAAAGCATAATAGAATGACGATTTTAGTTAGATGTAGTTTCAATTGCCTTGGTAGACATTGATGTGCAAACAAGATTTCATGTTACATGGAGCCACCCAATGTCCAAATGCATAGAAGATGTCACATGGACCTAGCAAGCACAATGCATGAAACCTGTTTCATAGAATGCCTCAAAGATGGATTCTTGTGAATTGCAATGATTACAAGATATATACAACAGATTTGTTGAAAATGATTTAGAAACTTCCAAGAAAATGTAATTGGAAATTGTAAAAGCCAAATTCTAAAGCATTCACTAGCATCCTCCTTGCCTACAACAAAATGGAAGCTTTGGAATAGGGTATGGACATCCATAAAAGAATAAAGGAGGGAGGATTTTTGGCTAATGTTAAATTTATATTTCCCTTGGTAGACATGTATGTAAAATGTGCAAGCTTGGACAAGGGATGTGAACATTTTGATAAAATGCCTTGAAGAGATGTGATTAATAAAGTAGATTGAATATTGCATATAGGTCACCACATGAAGCAATGATAAATGACAAGATGTCCTTCACTCCTTGTGATATGAATGTCTTAATCCAATGCATTTAAGAACACATAGAGCTTCATATAGAGTAAATGGAAAAAATGACCTTCAATGTATTGATGATAGGTGAGAATTTTCATGGTGGGTGTGAGAAAGATCCAAAATAAAGTTGTGATATGATATGGATAATTCTCAAATATCAACTCTCTTTACACAATCATCCTTTTTTTTCTATCATATCTTTATCTTCTCTATGTATACTCACAATCAATCTTTTCCACCACTTTTCTCTTACTATGTAGTTTGATCATCCATCTTATCATTATCATTGTAGCCTACTCAATATTATCTTTTTTCCCCTATATTCACCATAATAGTTTTATCCTTATTTTATTTGTGTTCCCATCCTTATTTCCATCATCATAGTCTTATTCTTATCCATCATCACTATGGGCACTATCACACTAAATTATTGGTTATAAATAAACAACATATTTATTTTGAAATTTATACATATTAAGAGAATTTTCAATAATAATCTTGTGTGTGTGTATGATTTTCTCTTATTTTTTCTTTTGGTTTGACTTTTAATATTGCTATGTTGTTATTTTATCTCTAGAAATTAACATTTGGTTTATAGTGGGTTGTTTGCTTTATTTCGTAAGGGTGAACCTTGCCTAGTAGGGAGGAGAGGAATATAGTAATACTAAAAGTAGAGTTTTGCAATAGAATAACAAAATGTGTGAAGAGAATCTAGAATACTCTTTTTTAGAGTACATCTTGTTGCATGGTCAAAAAAATGGCTTTATGAATTATAGATAAGTATATTATTTTCTTTTCTTATTTGATTTCAAGATATGCCTTCTACTAACAGTGATTTAAATTTATCTCAACCCCATATACCTTTATTAAAGGGGAAAACTATAAATTTTGGAGTATTAAAATGAGATGTTTATTTATCAAGATTTATGAGATCTAGTTGACAGTGTTTACATAAAACTTGGAGATGCAAAAATTAATTCTACCTGGACTAATGCACGACAAGATTAGCTAAAGGAGAGTTGAAAAAATGATTCAAAATCCCTCTTAATCATTCAACAAGCAATACATAATATACTTTTTAGAGTTATTGTAACAAAAAATTGAAAGAAGCTTGGGATTTTCACAATGCACATCTAGGGAAACATAAAAGGTAAACAACTATCAAAATATAAATTCTTAGAAAAGGTTTTAAAAATATTTTCATTAGATTCTTAATCTATATAATATATTTTTACTGAGTGATGGGACTAGTAAACTAAATTAGGTCTTATGGAGAGAACTTAATATATAAAAAATATTAAACGAATAATTTGATTTTTTGGAGATGTTTATAAAACAAGTAATTAATGCATAATTAGGTCCAACCACATAGGGGGGAGCAAAAACCTAGTGTGAAATTGTCAAGGCATGACATTTTTTGATGCTACATTTAACCCCCACTTTAGTGAGAGTATGAACTTACACTCAGACTCACACTAAAGTAAGAATATGTCAAGAGGGATTCAATTATCCAAATATTGAAGAGATAGGATGAAATTGAATATAGGGGATGCACTAGCCTCCAAGATTCAAGGTCCCGTGGCAAGATATCATAAGGACAAAGGAACAGACATGTATGAGATGTAATGCAACATGACAAACATGAAGTGTACATGTGACGAAAACACAACATAACATAATGTAAAAACAAAACACAAACACAATACAAACAAGATGACAACACAATGCAAACATAATGCGACATGTGAAGTAGGGCATGTTAATCATGGACTAGTAAGCTCCGCAAAAATCTTACTAGGATCCATATCCAAGGCATTCATGAGTCATAGGCTAAAAAAGTTCAATATTTACTAGGTGAATGATGAGCCAAGGCATCATAGGCTAGTAAAGTTCGATATTCACTAGGTGATTCTTCTGAAAGTAGCAAATAAGAAACAAACAAGGGATAGTGAGGATTGGCTTTCACTAGGTGTGATTTCCTAATAAATCTGATAAGGTACTACAAAAATAATCATAATACCAAGCAATACATCACTAAGTCTAGTGTGTTTGAACAAAGTGAAGCACATAATGAATAAATGCCTCCACCTTAAAGTAATTGCTAACACTAGCTATGAGCAATTTCCTTAAAGGTATAGTAAGACAATAAAAGAAACATGAAAAACAAAGGCCATGAGAGCTTATAAGAAAACCCTATGCGAATGATATGTTCCCAATAGAGCTAACTCATAACAAGGGGTTCCCTCCAAGACAAAGCCATAAATAAGACAAATAATGTTACATAAGGGATCCACAGATTTGGGGTTAGTAGATGCCTTTGATAACATATAATATTAATATTCTTGGAATTGACATCATTCCCTAAATACTCATGGAACTATGAACACGATGGAAGAATGAAACATAGGGATGACAACACAAACTTCTGGGTCAACATGGAAGAGGCCTCAATGCCTCAATACCTTGCATCATCCTGAAAAGGTAAATATAAGACAACAACAAATGTTGACGACATAAAGAATAATGGAGATATAAATAGATGGATGTTTACAACAAATTTGTTTCCTTTGTATACTTGTGCCAACAAGAAAAAGGGTCATCCAAAGGAAACTAACAAACATAAAGACACATCAAGCAACACAACACAGGAGATCACATCATGTGCAAGAAAACACAAAAAAGGACAATACACAAAGTTTAACATAGCAAGCCAATCTAAAGAAAATCGTCTACATCCCAATCTTCTCATAAAGGGAAGGTAGACAATACACTAAATAAAATACAACAAGTGTCTTACAAGGATTATAAACAAGTTCAACACATGGTGGATGACTCTCATCAAGAGGACCATCATGGTTGCCCCCATCTAAATCCATAGATTTGGAAAACAAAAGAGATAATTCCTTATGTACTCATTCTTCTATCTTAGCTTCTTCATCTTCACTATCCAAGTTTATCACAATAAGTGGTTTAAGAATAATATCAGTCATATTTTCACTTTTAATTCTTTATTTAGTTTGAGAGATGTAAGGTTCAATTTCATGGATTTTTGAGGGTGGTAGAGTGGAACCAGGCGAGGATGAGGATGGATGGATGAGAGGTAATTCATCAAAGTTGGTTTGGATAGGTGGTTGGTTATTTTTATTCTTTTCAGCTAATTAGCGAGCGATGACACAATATCTACATTTACACTCTTTTGCACTTATATTTCTTCTTGCACAAGTTTCAACTTTTGAAGGGTTATCCAAGGTATTTCTCAATATAGGTTTATTTTCTAACTTGGAAGGAGGAACTAAAGGGGCCATTGTGGATTGGGAGACAACCATGTTCTTAGGTATATATATATATATATATATATATTTCAATTGGAGGTACAAAGTTGATTATATGATTATCCCTTGGTCTTTTATAAGACGATGGAGGTGGAACCGTAGCATACATGCCAGGTGTATGCAGGAGGGTACCTAGTTTGGACTTAGATTCTTCCACTACCTTTTAGGTAGGAGAGACATACATTAAAGTCACATTAGGCCAAGGAACCTCGAAAGAGATATTACTAAGAGATAAATTGGCTACGAGTTTAGCTTTAAATTTGATATGATATGAAAAGTGATCTTCACGAGGTTTAATAGGTTGAATAGGTTGAGGCCAAAAATAATCTAATGAAAAATTTCCATGAGAACCCAAAGGTTTAAACCCACTATGATATATTATATGTATTTCATCTTCAAATGAAAATTTTATACACTTGTGTATAATTGATGGGATTGTATTCATTGAGTGCAGCTATGGATAGCCTAACTTAAATGAAATTGGTATGCCATTGGGATAATGGTGAATGAAACATCCAACTATTTTCGTCCAACTTTAAGTGGGAGATTTTTTGAACCTATTGTAGGGTGAACAAAACCATCATAATTTTTTAACCGTGTTTTTGATTATTGATAGTTGTCTTTGTAAAGTTCATGCACAAATAAAAATTCTTCAGTGATCATGTTCTCTAGGCATATGGTATCAATAAGTATTCCCCTTGTGGGTTTGTTATTAATGTAGTCGGTGATATAGAGAGGACCATCAGGTGCAATTATGGATGTATCAATATGAGAAAAATCAATATAAGGTAATAAAGTGGTTTGACCCTTACAAGGTTGAACTTCTATCATATTTATCTCATTGGATATTTTATTATCATCTTATTGATCATGATCACTACCTTGCACAAACTTGGATAAATGACTTGGTTGTGGATTGATGAATATTTATAGTTTTTAGTTAGGTAGTGAGACTGATTTATTTTTATTATCATTAATGCCGGCCAATTGGATGTGATTAGAATTGATGAGGTCTTCCACTTGGTGATTAAGATGCATACATTAGTTTGTATTGTGTCTAGGTGTACGATGGTATTGAAAAAATGATTTTGCATAGAATTTTGGACATAAAGGTTTAGTTGTATATACATGCCTAATCAAAGGCAATTGGATTAAATTCTTATTTAGCAATAGTAATGTTATCGCATGGGGAGATTCGGGTAATTATGAAAATTATCTATCTCTTAGCCTAAATTGATAAGGATTTGTACTTGCAACAATGACATGCATTTCAATATTATTGTTGACTTGAGGAGTAGTTATCTTAATGAAGTTTTTGTTTTTATTTTTAAATGAAGGGTAGCTATTTTGAGGTATGAATTCAAATAGGTCATTAGGATTCGATGAAGGTGTCCCTTCATAAGTTAACTAACTGATATCTAATAATCATGAAGAGTTGTACACAAATTTTGAAAGGATGGATACTTCATAAATAATATCTTGTCTCAAATATTGTGTTGCAAATTTCCTATAAACACTCATTAAATATCAACATCAAGAAGAATATAGGAGATTTGTGAGTAAAAAAAATTATATCATCCTATAAAGTGTGTTACTTTTTTATTAGGTCCTTTTTTACAATGAACTAAGTATGTTAATGTCACTTGAGGACCAATGTTTAGTTGAAAATAATGTAGAAATGCACTAACAAGTTGGGTGAATGAATTTATGGAGTTATTCGGTAATGAGAAAAGCCATTGAAAATCCATACGTTTCAATGATCTAGGAAATATTTTATCTAGTAGCTTGCCTTAAAAAATCAAGTCACTGACATAATGCAGTAAAAGGTAATACATGGTTGTTAGGATATCACTTACCATTGTACTTCTAAAATTGGAGTATTTCAATTTTTTAATGTATGGGTGTTTTGAGGATAGAAATTGATAATGATTTTTGTGTGAGGTATTGTGGAGGTTTATCATTTTGATTTTGATTCAATGTTGAGATTTTTTGTTGAAGTGATGTCACATTCTTCAAAAGTTGGTTTATGACTAGATCACTATTTGACATGTTTTGAGAGTTTATTAAATATGGTGAACTAGAGTGAGTGACCAATGGGTTACTATGTGGCATGTTTATGAAAGGTGATGGATATGTTAGTGTTATGGGTGATGTGACAAAACTATAAGGATTCACACTAGGAAACCGTAATCTTGTATTTAGGCCATTGGTTTATTGTATGGTTGATACTACAGTTGGAAGTGTGAATGTGGGAGTAGAAGGTGTGGTTGTTGGAGAGGAAACTTTTTTCATCCTTATTTTTGAGCATTTGTGAATTCCTGAGCACAGCTAGTTATCATAGGGATGTTATCATCTACTATGTGAGCTAAACTATGCAACATTTCTATTCCTTGAGAATCATTTATCAACTTCCTAAGGTTTTTCAGAAGACGCCATATTTCTCGCTAAAGATATGGTATTGTTGGAATATGGCTTCTAGTGTTGTCATTGATGGCAACCTATGTCAATATTCTGGTCCGCAGATCATAATTTGTTCATACTAGCAGGCATAGTGAAGAACAAAGTATTACCAGAAGAGAGAATGAAGAAAAAGGTATCTAGTTAGTATATCGATCTGTATGCTTCACCGAATTATCATTTTGAGTTGTGGATCTCGGGGAAGGTTGTTAAGCATCTGTATTATCTTATTGTTAAGTTATGTGGTGTCACATTAATCAGTGTATGAGTTAGGAGATCCGACAGGATGATTTTGGGTGAAGCCATAATAGTGGTTTACAATTTGATGGAGGAAGGAAAATTGAGAAAAAATGACCCCATGGCAAAAAAATTGGTTTTAGGGGTTCGCATGAACCTACATGTTCGACCGAACCATAAAGGGGTTCGACCGAACTAGGGTTCGAGCGAACCCATTAACTATTGGGCCCACATTTCCCACCCAAAAAACAAAGGAAAAATGCATATTAGTGGGGGTTCGAATGAACCAGGGTTTGAATGAACCCTGGTTCGCTAGAACCCCCCTGGTTCTAGTGAACCCCCTTTTTCCCTAATTTTTAAAATTTGTTCACACAAAAAACCTAAAATTTTACGCTTTCAAGCTCGGTTGGGGATGAAAATGGGGGAATATTTAGAAACCAAAATTGGAATTGAGTAGCCAGAATGATCTATCCAATGAATATAATTTTAGTATGTTTTGGTTTTATTATCTATCTTTTTTTAAGTTTTATTAAATATAGGTTTTTCATTGAAAACAAAAATCTCTGTTCTGCACAAGTGGAAAAATAGAAGATTATAAAAAAAAAATTAAAAATATGAATGCACCAGATATTGAAGTCCTTGATCCAACAAAAAAGAATAATTTTGATACATATAGTAAAAGTTATGTGTTATACGGTTGCGCTATGTCTGAATTATCATTTGATTGACTTTGAAACTTGATTAAAGAAAAAATATTCAATAAAAAACTATCTAACCAAGTGGAAGCACTAGATATCGGAGTTAGAAATCTAAATTTGAAAGAATTGTAATTTTATCCTTCATGGAAAAAAAGTTATGCATTATACGGTGTGCGTCACTTTTTAAAAATGCTATTTTTGAAAAACCAATTTTGTGGGAGATGGAAAAAGAAGTGCAATCTGATTCCAAAAAATTGAAAAAAATATTTTTAGAATCTACAGACAAAATGTGACAAGACTCTAGTTTACATCATCTTCAAATTCCTTACGGTTTAATCGCTATAGGTGCCCGAATGTGGAGATTGTGTTAAAAAAAATACCAGTGTCCAGTTTGGCCAAAAAGTGTAAACCACTATTGTGGGATCACCCTTTTCTGTTTATTAGCTCAAGGTGGCCGACTTGATGTATATAGTGTGTCACAGATGTATAAGGGTATGTGCAAGAAGTTAAGTCCACTTCTAGTGGACGTGTCATTTTTTAGCTTTAAAATAGGTAGTCTTTCATTTTTTAGCTTTAAAATAGGTAGTCTTTCATTTTTTAGAATAGGTACCCATTATAAAGTGGGTACTCATTCCAAAAGGTTTGAAAATCACAATCCATGTTTCTGATTTGGATTTAGGCCTAGAAAATACATGGTAACCGAACCCTTAGCCTTAGACCCACAAGTACAAGGTAATGACAATATCGAGAGGAAAAACTGACTATATCAATATGGTTGATGAGGTTTTTTTTAGAATTATTTTATGAAATTAAAACCCATTTTACGTGAGATTGCGTATATTTTAAATATGTAATTCTTTTCTAATTGGATTCTTATTTTTTATTTTTCAATTATTTTTTTATGAAATAGGTCCATAAAGTTGAATTATCAAGGTTCTTAAATAGTATTTTAATAACTTTTCATTAAAATATTTTTTTGGAATTTTTTTTTACGAAAACATACTTCAAACAATTCTTTTCAATTTGAAAGAAAATAAAAAAATGATAACTTTAGGTCATCTTATGCTTAACGTACACGACGATTTTCCAAAACACCAAATATGGCCAATAAAAAAATAACAATTTAAAAGAAAATATTCAATAGAAAAATACAAAAAAATAGGGAAAAAATGATTGAGTTATAAATCTTTTCCCAAAAGGATTTAGACAAAAAAAAGATTATTTAGGTCAAAATATGGATGACGTACACGTGCATGGTACTGTAAAAAAAAAAGTGACTTTTAAACAGTGGTTTTTAGAAATGCCTATTGAATTTAATTAATTTGTATCATCTGGGTATTAAAATAAATTACATATTTAGAAACTACACTCCAAGTACTACATTTTATGATCTATGACTTTTTCAAGATTCCATCTCTAAGTGCTTCAAATTTTAAGGTCAAATGTGATAAATTATGAAAATTAGGGAAAACACTTCCACTTTTTGGCCAAAAAGTGGACTCAACTTCTTGCCAGTATATAGGAGTAATTGTTTAATTGTTTCTATGTTCGATAATTTTGTTTTGAGTCACAACTATGCAATAGCTAACTTTGATGCCCGTACACATTGAATATCAAATGTGGATTGAGCCGATAGTTGGAAAGTATTTTTCTTTTGCTGATGTTGACATAAAGCAACTAAATCTTTGATAGTAGATATATATATGAGTTCGGGTAATTCATTTTGCAAGAAAGTCTGAGAGAAAAAGTGTGTGTGAAGAGTAGAGCAGATGTGTGTGCAAATATCAGAAGATCAGTTGAGCAAATTTTGCTTGTGCAGAAAATGATTGTTGTGAAGCGAATTAAGGCAGAGCAGAGTGAAGTACAGAATCAGTCAGCAAATCCAGAATCTAATCAGTGAGCCTAACTGGAACTGTAATCAGGCATTTGTAGATGTTATCCTCTCAGTTCAACCTTTTGTTGTAATCCAAATTTCTTGTAAGGCCATGATCCTTCCTTCTTTTGAGCAATGAGCTCTAGGCAGTGTGCCTGAATGCATGTGCATTCTCTTTTTCTCCATACTTTTAATAGAGTATAAATTATGGATTAGCCTCCATCGTGGTTTTTCCCCTAACAAGGTTTCCACGTAAAAATCTTGGTGTTGTGATGTTTTGGTTGTTTCCTTCATGTGCTTTTATCTTTACTTTTGTTGAAATGTTGTAAATGGTTTAAGATCTGGAATGAAATTTAAATATTGTTGAACATTGATTCACCCCCCTCTCATTGTTCCTTGAGTGCAACAATTGGTATCAGAGCAAGGCTCCTCTGTAGAAGCTTAACAACTTGAGGTAGATCTTGGAATGCAATGGACTTTGGTGGTCTTCAACAACAACTTTTGCTGGCATTTGATGGTCTTGATCAACCTAAAGTAGAAGTCCTGGAATTAAAAGCAAATCTTGGGGATGCTGAAAAATTCATTCAATCATAGAAGGATAAAATCAATTATTCAAGAGAAAAGAGGAATGAACTATGTGATTAGGTAAAGATGAAAGAAAGTAAATTCTTGGAAGATGTTCACCTAAATTAGACCCTAAAAGTAATAATTGAAGAATGTGAAAAGCTTGCTAGAGACAATGCTACTCTAAAGCCTGAGATGGAATCTATGGCGATGAAGCTAACTAAGGAGAGTGAAAAAAGAAAGAAGAATGAGGAGAATCTAGCCTAGTCCTTAAAAGAAAAATCTAAAGAATGCAACAGAGTTAATAGTGGATTCATTTAGCTGGAGATTGAATTGCAACAATCTAGAAATAATGAACAAGAACTTGAAAGATAGATAGTTATTCTTAGAGATAAACTCACTACTGCAAATGAATACAAGGAGAATTTGAGAATCAGTTATGCTAAGCTTGATGAGCTGACTAAAGGACAGAAGGATGCAAATGACAAGCGAGGTCTTGGATATGAGAAGGGAGAAAGCTTCGGATCTGAACATAAGGATTCCAGAAAAAGAAATCAGATGAACATGAAGGTAGAAGGTATTCGGTAAGGCAACCCAATGATCAAAAGTTTAATGGTCACTACTTTGCATGTAATAAATTTGATCATATGGCTTCTCATTATAGAAGTAAAATAAATCCAAGTGAACCATCATTCTCAAGTCAATGCTTTAATTGTGATAAGTTTGGTCACAAGTCAAATGAATGCAAAAATGTGATGAACAAATTTCATAGGGATGTTAGATGCTATGCATGCAATAGATTTGGGCATATTGCTAATCAATACAGATCAGGAGGAAATCAATGGAATGAATGGTCTAGAGAAAAATATCCTGTGTGTTACAATTGCAACAAATTTGGTCACATTGCAAGATTCTATAGGAACATAAACATGGATAGAATAGGTCTGGTATACAAAGGTAGAATTTCATAGAAAGATGATAAAGGAAAAGGGAAAGTGATTGTGGAAGAAATAAGAGATCAAATGAAGAAAACATGGGTAAGGAAGAGTGAGTCTGATGAAGGAAATAAGCCCACACCAGAATATGCTTCTGGTAATTCTTTCAGAAATTGATCATAGGCCATTGGCCTAGGGGGAGTTTTTCAAGAAAATCCTTTGTCCTCCTATTAGAAATTGGCACCAGAATGTATGAAATTGTCAGTAGTTGTGCTAGTGGTTTACAAGTGTATCAGTGGTCACTTGTGCAAAAATTTGAAAAGTAGAAGGTCCGCAGATTAAGTCTTCTTTTGTTGTCTAGGAAAATAGAGTATCTGAAACAACTAGGGAAAAACATTTAATGCGGTAAAAAGGTTAGATGTGTGAGTTATAAAAGGATATTTGGAACCCTCATTTGTCACCATGCATTGAAGAAGAATAGAAGGAGAGCCTCTACAGTAGAATTTCAAAGGAGTCAAGTCAATTCGGTGACGAATTCATTAGGTGTTTCAGTTGCTTGTTGGATTCTCACTCAATTTGGTGCTCGGTAGAAACTTGTTAGGCACGAAAAGGGAAAATGATGAAAATCAAAGGAATGGTGAATTTGGATGAATATAGCAGTGAGAAGATATGGGAGGTGAGAAATATGTTACCCTCCGATGAATTGAAATGGCTTGAAGGTGCGAAACACAAAAGTTTGGACATTTGGAGTGAATTTCCATACTTCGATAATGCGAAAGTCATTAGGTTTATCTTGAATAGATTGAATGATGACATTCTAACTCTAGATAAACCCTATCTCATTTTGAAAGAAGTGCTCAAAATATAACTGGTTTATGCAATGTTGGGGATATTCTAAAAAAGAAGTCTATTCGGAACAAAGAAGTTGAAACCCTAACCGAAGTAACTGGAGATCAAAGGGCCTTGATAATTGTGATGATCAAAGATCTAATAACAATCTCATACATAACCTTTATCAGAAATAGGGAAGGCACAACCTCGGCAAGTGTAGTTTACATCTCTCATAAAATGATGATGGAGGATGAAGATTTTGATCTGTGTGCATTGCTAAAAGATCAATTGATGGAAAATGTGCAACTAACAAAGAAGGAAGATTACCCCTTCAGGTTTGGTACATTGGTCATATGTCTTGTGATGAATTTTCTGAATTTCTTGTGACAGATTAGTAATGTTGTATGGAAAGAGAATGAACTGGTTTGCAAACAGATTTTTGAACATTCTAATACTTTGGAAAATTGTAAGCAAGAGTATGAAAATTTCTTTAAGGAATTGCTAGGGAAGTTTGGAACAATTAGCATTTCCATTCCGATAAGAGCACTTGAAGTTGGATCTTCTTCCAGTGAGATAGAGAGGAAGAAGAAAAGAGCTTAAGAGACTGCTGAGTACACTCCTCTGACACACAAGACTCTAAAAATTGGAGGAAAAGGTAAAGAAAAAGAGATTGTGGACATACCAGATGAGGAAGCTGATGAGTACACTCCAAGGGGAGAACTAGAATCAGTTGAACTAGATGTTGTAATGGCAAAAGGAAGCAAAGAAGAAGGTGTTTTATCCAAAGTAAAGATATTGTAGCTTGTTTAGGAGAAAGAAGGGATGCATAAAATTGTTGTCATATGGTTTGAGAGACCCTCATATGAGTAGGACCTGATCGAGTGTACACTGAGTACTTATCTTGTGCACATTAACATTGGTTTGGAGAGCTTGTAGAATGTGTTTCCTAAAGAGATGACTGAATGCATTAAGGAAGCCATGGTCTCTGAGTCGTAGGTTAGGAAAGAGGGAGAAATAATTTTACATTTGAAGGAGCAATTCAGGCTATCTCTTACCAAACTAAAAAGGAAAATAAATGTATTGAGGCAATGATAAATACAAAAAATAACATCTACAACTATTGTCTTCATTGGCCTTGTGTAGTTGGGAGATACAAAGATAAGCTGGAGCAAATTGAAATTGAGTTAACAAAATTGGTCAGGATTATAACATGTTTTAGGATCAGGATGGTGCAGTCAAGAAAAGGATTCAAGAGTTGCAGTCTGAGCATACAAAAGTTCAGTTCACTAGAAACAACCTTATGGACACTTTTTGGAAAGTGAAGGATTTAACCGAATGTAGGCTAGAGCAGTTAATTGAAGTTCTGAGGAAAGGAGAGAAATTAGGAGAGGCAATCACAATTTCAGAATCTCTCATCCAGATTATCAACTAGACATCAGAAAACAATAGCTTGATCATAATCATTGGGATTACAGTGGAAGCATGGAAGAAATTTCTTTTGAAATTGAAAGATAACTACAAGATAATTTTCTAACTCGAGCAACAGTTGTATGTTTTCAAATTTTGATCCAATTTTTGAAAAGGGGAGAGAGTGCAGTGAAAAATATGTTTGTCATTGATCTCAAAGGGGGAGAGAGAATAGTGAAAAATGGCTTGTCATTCTAAGGAAGAGTTTTTTTTTGAATTTTGAACTCTGGAAGCACAATCATATTGGTTCCGACTCTTAGTAATTTTTCACTAAGTGTTGCCATCAATGCCAAAGGGGGAGATTATTGGCATATGGCTTCTAGTGTTGTCATTGATGGAAACCTATGCCATTATTCCAATTTGCAGATCAAAATTTGTTTATACTGGTAGGTAGAGTGAAGAACAAAGTATTACCAGAAGAGTGAATGAAGAATAGGGTATCTGGTTAGTATGTCGATCTGTATGCTTTACCAGATTATCATTTTGAGTTGTGGATCTCGGGGAAGGCTGTTAAGCATCCATATTATCTTATTGTTAAGTTTTGTGGTGTCACATTAATCGGTGTATAAGTTATGAGATCCGACAGGTTGATTTTTTGTTTATTAGCTCAAGGTGGCCGACTTGATGTATATAGCATGTCGTGGATGTATAAGGAGTAATTGTTTAATTATTTATGTGTTTGAGAATTTTGTTTTGGGTCATAGCTATGCAATAGCCAACTTTGATAGGTACGCATTGAATATCAAATGTGGTTTGAGCCAATAGTTTGAAAATATTTTTATTTTGCTAATGCCGACATAAAGCGACTAAATATTTGATAGAAAATATATACATGAGTAACGGGTAATTCATTTTTCAAGAAAGTGTGAGAGCAGAAGTGTGTGTGAAGAGAAGAGAAAATGTGTGTGCAAATATCAGAAGATCAGTTGAGTGAATTTTGCTTGTGCAGAAAAGGATTGTTGTGAAGCGAATTAAGGCAGAGTAGAGTGAAGTACAAAATCAGTCAACAAATCCAAAATCTATTCAGTGAGCCTAACTGGAACTGTAATCAGCCATTTGTAGATGGTATCCTCTCAGTTCAACCTTTTGTTGTAATCCAAATTTCTTGTAAGGAAGTGATCCTTCCTTCTTTTGAGCAGTGAGCTCTAGGCAGTGTGCTTGAATGCATGTGCATTCTTTTTTTCTCCATACTTTTAACAGAGTATAAATTGTGGATTAACCTCCACCATGGTTTTTCCCCTAATAGGGTTTCCACGTAAAAATCTTGGTGTTGTGATGTTTTGGTTGTTTCCTTCATGTGCTTGCATCTTTACTTTTGTTGAAATGTTGTAAATGGTTTAATATCTGGAATGAAATTTAAATATTGCTAAAAACTGATTCACCCCCCCTCTCAGTGTTCCTTGAGTCCAACAAGTACTTAAGTAATCTTGAAGATCTTCTAAATATTTGTCTAATTATTTCAGTTTCCCCTTAGGAATGTGGGTAGTAATGGCCTCTAAGTCCATATAAATGTTAGATTATAAGGAAGTCACGGGTAATGTGTGAGGAGGGATTTAATCCAAAATGGATTGGGTTGAAGACATACCTTGCATGAAATAGTTAGAGGAATCAGGCTCCATAATGGATGTGGTTACAACGTAGGATGCCATAAGTCTAAAACCATGTCTCACAGGGGTATTAGCAATAGGACACTAGGTTGTGAAGCTCATATGAGTTTCAAAACACTTAGGTAATCCTAATATGTAATAAAGGTACAAGATAGTCACAAGAAACCACAGAAAGTGTAGAATTAGAAAGAAAAACCACACAAAAAGCATAGACACAAGCTTGTGATATGAATTTGGATGAAATTTAGCAGGTCTAACATGTAGTGTGCCCTAGACTAGAAATGTATTTTTACTGAAGTCAAAATTTGGATGTTCTCTACAGTGTTTAATTATCCTATTCTATGAATGTTCAAGTTTGGCAATGAATAAATTTCCAAAAATTAACAAAGTTACGATTTTGCAATATGAAAGATAACTATGCAAGCAACTTTCAAAATTCTCAACCAATAAATGCAATTGGAAATGTAATTTTTAGATTGTAAATTACAAAAATCAATTGATTCTATTTTTAGTAATTGTCAATCCATTTTTAGGGATGAACACAAGTTTCAACCCCAAATTCTGCTTTGAAGGCCTCCAAAAATGCAATTTACTATAACATAGAAAAAATAAAAAAAATTGAAAATTTTAATTTTTGGTTTTTCTTGGTTTAAGTTATTGTAACATTGTTTTGATACTTGTGGGGAAATTATAACCCATCATATGTTGCTTTGGTTTATGTTTTAGGACCACTAAATTTCCATTTGGTTTTAAAACTTACAATCTTAGGACCAACTAGGTTTCAATTGGGCTTAAAATTCATTTTCAAAGTTGGTTAAAATTGAACCCTCATCTCATCATTTTCTTTGGGGTTTAAAATTGAACAAGGAAACTTCATATTTCATTTGGTGCTTAAAATGAACTCATCACTACTTTGAGGGGTTAAAATTACAATTGTTTGTTATGTTTTATGATTTTCAACGTTGTTATTAGATGTGTATGCAATTATCTCTCACCATTTGGCAACCTTGAGAAATAGAAACATTCCTTAACACTTTGCAAAATCCCTAACATCTTCCAATTTGGATTAAAACTGAACCCCCTTGCGAGTGTGAGAAAAGGCATAGTGTGTGTTCTCTCTTTGTTCATACGAATGAAGATGATCGAACTATGGATGTAATTTCTTGCTATTGTTTATCCTTAGAGGGCCTTCCTTGGTGGGAAAAAGTACTCACCTCAATGGAATGACCCAAGCGGTAACGATCTAAAACCAAGCTCTTCCAAACTACGATATAAATGTGTAGTTGCAATGAAAATTGTGATCAATGGGAAGCAGTACATGATAGATCTCCCCTAGTATCTTTATGATGCATAAAACCCTTGTTATAAGGGTTGGGATACCTCTTGATGGAGTTTATCATTGCAGCCTCTAAACAAGAAGCCTTTATTACAAACCCTTGTTTAGAAGCCAAAATACCTTAAAATTTGTTGGTGCAAGAACAGTCGTTCTGCAGCCACCCCACATTTGTACTATTCAATTGTAGAAATAGAAAAATCCTTTTGATCTCTGAATTTTAAGGATTTTGAGAATTGGTGGTCCTGAGAAGTGTGTGCCATGGAGGGGATCCAGTGTTGCCAAATCTCTAACTGTTCACATTGTTTAGTGTTTGGAGAAATTCGAGTGGGGATTCAACAAGTATAGCCATTTCAAACCTGGGTTTGTGAATGATTGTGAGTTAGTTTAATACTTTTCTTGGTTCCAAAATGATAAAAAACAAGCATCCACTATCTACCTCAAAATTTCAAACAATTCAAATGGCTTAAATATGGATACCTCTTGAATTAGCTTTGATATTACCGCTTGTCCTAAGGATTTCTATCCTGAGATATTTCTAAATATCTTGACTTATATCAAAATCCATATTTTCCAAAGACAACATAGGAAATTATGGCTTCAACCTCATGATTTTCACAAAATGGACATTGTGAAAATTATGATATTTTTGACATAAACATTTAGTTTGAAAACATAATCAAGACACGTGTTTGTGGTAAAAATAACCTCATTAATCCAAGATTAAATCAAATGAACACCCCACATTGGTGTATGTTCAAATCGTTGACTCCCCAAACACAAGAAAATTGAGAAAAGGAAAAACATTGCAAACATTGAGTCCAAAATCATTGAGTCTCACTTTTTCAAAATCATTAGGTCCTATTTCCAAAAACATTTGAGTTCTATTTTACCAAAATCATTGAGTCCTTAGGGTTTGATCACTTTAGAGGTATAGCATTTTTCTCACTACGTTGGTCTTGCAAAACAAAGGTTCACTCTAGGTCAACATTGGGTCAAACATTTCATCCACCCCTTCATCAAAAATCTGAATTTCACTTCACCAAACTTTGCAAAAAATTCAAGTACACCAACACTTTGTACTTAGACATCGTTCAAATCAAACCCTAACTTAGCTATTTTGTATGCGAAATGAATCCCTTTCCATGCACTTAGTTAAGTTAGTTATCATCTTTGAACTAGTTTATCTTGAAGGTCATGATTCTACACTAAAGATTCTCAAGTTCATAAACATCCTTTATCTAAACATCAAACATCAAACTCTTAAGTCAAAAGTGTTGTCGCAAAATGTTTGCAAAGATCACTTCCCACATCACCCATCTTTTCATCACCCATTATCACCATTTCTCCAAGAATACTTAGAGCATCCCTTCTACCTAGAGTTGAGTCAACTAGAGAGTTCAAACATTACAAATTTCAACACACCTCTCCTGTCGTTGACCCACAATCTATGGTTACAACAAGATCACAACACAAGAGAATCATTGAGAAAACCAAAGTCTCATCTATCATTAGTGATCCCAATCCTCAATAATTTGATCCAAGAATTTATTCTACCCCCTCACAACATCCATCATCTCCATCATGGCCGTATGAGATAGAAGATGTCACGAACAAACCATCTGGACTTACTAGAGAAGAAATCATGGAACATCAAGCCTTAGAAAATGTGGCTCCAATTTCCCCATATTTTGTTGCACAATCATTGGAACAAGGCTTGAATTCATCTACAATTCAACCAACTCCATCCCTTGTGCCAAGTCAACCCTTAACATCTAGTCTTGCAACTAGGCTAGGAACAAACCTTGGTCTCACTTCATGTCTAGGAACAAATACAACTTTGGGTATTCACAAAATGACCATTCCATTGAACACCAACCCTCCCCAAAACACATGTTGGACACCAACCTTTGGCAAACCACTTATGTTCCATGACACCACAACAATCTCAACATCTCGAGTATATCCATCTTCATCCATCATCGCAAATACCCCAAGTATTCCTAATGTTACACAAGGTAATGTGAACCAAGTGCCTCAAGTAGGACAACAAGGGAAAGTTAACTCTCTCACACAAAGTCAACCATTGAAAAGTGGTTCCATCAACCCCATCGACACACTGAAACAAGTGGTTACCCAAGCTACTCAAGTCAATCCACCATCCACATAAAACCCATCTATCATCAACCCAAATCAAAACAACACCTTGGTTACGAATCCCATCAACCAAGGTAATACCTTGGTCACACCTCAAATACAACAAGGGAACCCTTTTAATCAATGGACTCAAGGTCCTAGTATGGACCATTACTATCAAAAAAATCTAATGACATCATCCTCATCATTTCCCATGATCCCCTTTACCCTACAAAATCAATGGGGATCTCAAACTTACATTCCTCCACCACAATCCACTATCTTGCAAGGAATGCTAAACCAAGGGAACCCTTAACCTCTCATCAACAATCTGCTACCCACTCAAAATGTAAACACCCAAAACTCATCGCAAATGTCTCAATAATCAATCAATCCTATATTGCTAGCACATGCCTTAGCTTTACAACAAGCACAACAGGATTATCAGCAAGTTGTCCAACAACAAAAAATCCAACAACCATCCTTAGTAGCACAATGAAAACATCAAGAAACCTTAGTAACACAACAAAAACAGGCAACCATAGTAGCACAAAAACAACATCAAGAAGCCTTAGGAGCACAACAACAACATCAAGCAGCCTTAGCAACACAACAACAACAACAACATCAAGAAGCCTTAGTAGCATAGTAATAACAACAAGATCAACAAGCCACCTTAGCAACACAACAACAATAACAGCAACAACAAGCAGCTCTAGTAGCCCAACAAGCCCAACAGTATTCCCAACAACAACAAGGTTTCTACTATAACCCTCAACAAAACATTGTCAATACAAATGTACTGGGAACATATACGCCTCCACCATAATCACCTTCATGATATCCTACACCACCATACATCCCATACAACTCATCCATCATCCCACCATATGTTCCTCCACCCAACTCGCAAGATAATCTAGCATCACAACTTAAAGCACTTTCACAAGAAATGTAGGACCTTCGCATGGGAAAGGCAAAGAAGCCCCTTACATAGAACTTGTCTCCTTATCCATTTGACCGAAACATAGCAATGGTACCATTCCCTCTTGGTTTTGAAATCCCCAAATTCAAAAAATATAAAGGGAGAGGAAATCTTGTAGACCACATAAAAGAATTCAATGTCATGTATATGGAGGTTTCCTACAATGAATCCTACTTAATGAACCTCTTTCCACAAAGTTTGACAGGCCCAACCATGGACTGGTTTTCTCAATTTCCTCCAGGCATCAAAACTTTCCAAGAAATCATTAAAAAATTCATAGATCACTTCTCCTTCAATCTTGACATGGACGTAAGTCTAGAAGAACTATACACTCTTAGACAAAACAACTTAGGTGAATCTTTTGCTAATTTCTTACAACGATGGAGACAAAAAGCTAGTAAAAGCAAGTGGCCACTTCCCGATGAACAAAAAGTGGGCATTATCATAGCAAATCTACACCTAGATCTATCATTCTACTTGAAAATGCAATGCATCACATCTTATGATGAGCTTGTCCCTAGAGCCCTTAACATCGAGAGAGCCCTAATCTCACAGGGAAACACACAAGTGTATAAAGACAATCACCCATCCACTAGTTTTAACGAAAAGCCCCACTATTGGGCCAAGAACAAGAATGTTACTAGTGATGGTGTTGTTGATGCAAAGGTGGTATTAATTGCTCCTAGACAAGAAAACACCCAACCTATGAACACACAACAACTATATGCACAAACACCAAAATCAACCAACGATCAACGCTACAAACACTCAATGGGGACAACAAAGAACAAACAGTGCTCCCAAGTGACAATTCACTCCTTTAGGGGAACCTATGGAAGATATGTTGAAGAGATTGATACAGTCTAACCTTATCACACTCCCAAATTTTTGAAACTATTGAGAGCCACAAGTCAAACCTCATACCTATAGAGATGATCATTTTTGTGAATTTCACCAGTATAAAGGTCATAGCACACAAAATTGTTTTAGGCTCAAACATCTAATAGAGGATCTTATTGAACAAAGAAACATTGAGGTCAATCAAAAATCTAGGAATGAAAATATAAAAATTTACACGAACCCTATGCCTAATCATGGAGAAAAAAAGATTCAACAAAGGCATCAACTTCAAACAATACCCAAGATACAACGTTGGGACATGTTTATGTTGTTTATGAGGAATTAGATATGTATCAAGATATTATTTTAAAACAAAGTCCAAACCCATCAATAGTGTTTAGCATTATTTTTTATCATAATGGCATCAAGTGGATATCAGATTGTGATATATCTCCCACATATGACTCAATGATTGGGCATGTTAAAGAAGTTCCAAACGAGCCAAAAATATCCCTTATTGCACCCATACCCACAAAATGTTGCGAAGAGTATTTTACCGATGATATATCATCCACACAATGATCATGTGAAGATGAGGCTCTTGAGGATAGCGAAAGTTACTCCGAATTGAGTCAAGATCAAGAACCCCTATCCCTAGAGTTTCATAAAGAACTAAGGGACATCTTCCAAACCATTTTAAACTCCAAATATTTCCTTGATATCACTCCTGAGATGTTTGTTTCAAATGGACATATAGACATTCTTTATCCAAAACATGAGTCTCCCACTCTTGATATTCTCACACAAGAGCACTTACCAGTCAAGATTATTGATTCTTATAGTGATTGTGCATCATTGACATCTTTTGAATTAGTACCAACATCTTTTGAAATAGTATCAATAGATAATGATATCATAGAATCAAAGAAAATAGTCAAGATTATTGATTCTTATAGTGATTATACATCATCAACATCTTTTGAGTCAACAACGACATCTTTTGAAGTAGTATCAATAGATAATCATGTCATAGAATAAAAGAAAATAGTTTATGAGTGAGAAAAAATCAAGATTATTGATTCTTACAGTGATTGTGCATCATTGACATCTTTTGAATCAGCATCAACATCTTTTGAAGTAGTATCAACAGATAATGATGTCATGGAATCAAATCAAACAATTCATATTCCTGAATAGTAGGAACCCATAGCAATATCATGTGTTCATGACAAGTCTTATTCAGTGGCTATGGATCAGAGGATACATTATTAGGACAAAGGATTAGGTATTGATAATACCTTCACAACATCGGGGGCAATCTTGTCTACAATAAACATCAAAATATGGGGCACAAAGGATCCTTATGATGGAAATGCAATCAATGCTAAAACTAGTTGTATCATGAGTTGGAATTCACCCATCATCTCATACACAAATTGGGACCAATGTAAAAAGAAGAATTCCTATCAAAGCAAGGAAAAGATCATCAAAGAAAATGAAGTAGTAAAGCAAAAGTAACAAAGCGAATACAAATGGATACCAAAGCAAAATAAAGAAAATCATCCCTCAAAAAATCAATTGGTCAAAGAAACTATGGGGAAAAATCAAAATGGGAAAAGTATCCATCAAAAGAGTCCTCAAATACAAAAGAAAGCTTCTCAAGTGAGGAACAAAGTATATCCAGTGGTTGGTCCTAATTCCATGAAAACCTCCATCCCCATCCATCATCACTCATCTTCCCAAGTTTGGAGAGTCAAAGCTTTCAAACTATCGACCAATCCATCTCATATTCCTTCATACATGTCACCGTACACTCCATTCACGATATCCAATTCTTAGATTAATCATGTGTTGGTAGATACCCTTCATCATAAGGATTATGAAGGCACTTTATCATGATGTGCACACATAGACAAGGTTAATTCTGGTATCCACAAGGAAAATCAGAGTTATTCAAGGTTGCATTCAAGTGCTTGTATCTTAGCAAAGAAGCTTCTTTAGGAAGAATATCGATGGCACATTATGATAGTGGCCTCTACATTAGTACTACTAGGTGGTTCAAAATGAGGCTAATATTTCTAGAAAATCTTCAAAAATAAAAAAAATAAAAAAAAATCAAGAAAATGGTAAAAATAAAAATTGTCCTCTAGTGAAAACCACTATGGTGGCACTTTGGGAAAGTACTATAATGAAAACCTGGCAAATAGGTGTCATTAGTAGAATCGAGCGTCTATATGACCCTTCTTAGATAGAAGCATCTCATCCTTGTCATGATAAATCCAGTGTTCCCTCCATCCATCCAATCTAGATTCATCTAGATATCCCACTTTATCTTGATCTTGACAAAGATTCGGTGTATACTTCAACTCTACTCATGGAAAAAAATTTAGAGGCTCTTTACCACTTTATCTCGTGAAGTTCCATAGCCAATATCTAGCATGCTAAAACTCTATGAAAACTCTTCGCATATACATTACATATCTTGGTTATCAATTATATTATGAAGAATCGCTAAATTGGGGTAGGTTATTACACTCTTGGTTTTGAATAACTCTTGATCCATGTCTTATATCTTACAAACGTGACATCAACATCGTGATCTATGTATTATTTACCTCAAAACTCATCAAAAATCCAAAAACATCCATAAAATATCATAAAATCTAAAAACATTTTCAAAATCCTGTACAACTAAAATCCAAAAACATTCAAAAAATTGTAAAGGAAAAATCCAAAACATCCAGAAAACATCAAAAACCCTAAAAAGGTCAAAACATCAGGAATCCAAAAAAAAATGGCACCCCTTATCAAACTACATCGTCTTTGAGCTTTAATGTAGGCAAGGCCATCATTGATGTGCCCCTGAGACATCCTAGTTTAGTCCCTTAGGATTCTGTCATAATAAACTAACGTCTCTCATCTATTCATATCTTCATCTTTTAAATAGGTCAAGTCAATCGAACTACGTGGTCTCTACGTGTATAACGTAGGAAATGCTTATCTTTGATCAACCCCCAATGCCCCTAGGATAGGTCTTTAGGTTAGGTTCTTGATCGAAACTCAAAAATTCTCAAAAAATCCCTAAACATTTGTAAAACCCTTGAAAATACCAAAAATATCCAGATATTCTCTCGAAAATCCCTAAAAATTCAAATATCCCAAAAGCCTTAAACATCCAAATATTTAGAAAACACAAAAACAATAGAAAAAATTCAAAAAGATCTAAAAATGCCTCAAAATATTTCAAAAAACTCTAAACAGCCTCAAATAATATGAAAATCCTAAACATTCGCATAATTTTTTTAAAAAAAGACCAAAAACAGCCTCAAAACATTTACAAAATACCAAAAACATTGAAATATTCCAAAAAGTCCAAAACCATCCATCCCATCTTGCTTTCACCCTAAATAAACTTTCATCCATAATAAATCGATCATCACCTTCAATCTTTGGTGAAACAAGTAGAAAGAAAGTATAGCAAGTTGTAAAGTGCGAACCCAAAAGTCTAAATCATAGGTAAATGCGTCAGTGAAGTTTATAGCAATGACTTATCTTAGCATCATCATCCCAACATCAAACAACCATATGATCAACATGTCCTAGGATGTATCCTTCCTATGATGGACATCAGTATCAAACATCACCTTAGCTAAACTTAAACTAGGCAAGAGATATATAAATAACACTAACTATTTGTCTCTGATCTTTTCTTATGATTTATCTTAATGACCTATTCTGAGCATCAATCAATATCTTTTGTTTGTTGTGCTTTTGGGTACTCTTGTAAAATAATCTTGGTGCATACTTGCGTAGTTGTGTGTAAGAAGGTCAATTAGGGTATGTTGTTGACTATTGTGTATGCTTTGGTCCAATATATTCTAAGCTTCTAAATTGCATTCCAACAAGATTTCTATATGTCAAGATGTACATAAGAACTATCCTATCTACTTGTCGAGTTAAAGTCCATTTCACTAGATGCAACGCCATCCTAGTTATCAATACCTTGATGCATCGTGTCTATGTGTTATATCAAACAATAAGGAACAACAAAAAATACCAATCCTGAAGTGTGAGCACCTCCCCATCCTGCATTTTGCATTGTCTCATCACCATCTCTAATAAAGTCTCAATGGATCATGGACTTGTATCTTTTGAAGCAATCATCGAAATCAGCGGTCATTCATTCTTTAATATTCTATCTTCTCTCTGTACTAACCTAGTATCATGACAGTCAACAAAAACACCATCAATGCATCCATCCTGCATCCTCAAACCATTAGCATACACGCATCTCATAATCATAGAACATCCATCAGCGTAATCATTACATATCACATCATACATTCTATATTATCATTTGAGTTGTGAAAAATCATATAGATTTATTATTTTAAGCATTTTAAATCATTGCATATCATAAGCATTTTCATCCATACATACATATGCATACATCATCATCATAAAATTGCATATAAAATACACAAAAAGAAATGCATCTACATCATTTGCATCCATAACATTTGCATCACATATCATTCATTCCATAGCATAAATGTGAAAAGATACTAAAAAAGAACATAACATTACATACATGAAACATAGATTTTTGGGACCCACTTGCTTTCTAACACTTCTAGGGTTTTTCACCTAAAAGGAGAAAGAAGGGGTAAAAAATTCTTATGTTCACATTCAAAGATTAGCATGAAATGAAATGGAAAGAGGATACAAAATTCCTATATGTAATGTTTGAATGCAAGAAACTAGTAAGATCAATTGACTAATGAATATAAATTAAAGGAAAACAACTTTTTTGAAAACACATTGTGTATTGCAAAATCACCTACAAATGAATGGGAAAATGCAATAAAAATGAATCAGAATGAAAGTGTGCACCTAAAGGCTTGAAGTAGACTGGAAATTACTTTTGAAATGTTGTTGATGATGTTTTTCAGGCCTAGAGGGACTCATTCGCCATTCTGGGCGAATTAGTCTTAGTTCTAGTAAACTGAGCCAAAATTTGTTTCTGTCAAAAGGGTGTCAAAAAATGCATAAAACATAAAACTAACATAGAAGTGGGACTCATTCACCACCCATGGCGAATGAGTACACTTTTGAATTTATGAATATTCAAGAGTGGCTTTTGGAGTTTTTGATCTGCACTTTAGCTTGCTACATGTGTCTGCTTTTGACACTCTGATTCATGGATCTGAAAATGAGATTTTGTTGATTCTTTGACTTGTTGAATGAAGAGAGGACTTTAACAAATTTGCAACTTCATCTACAATGATTTCCAATCTTTCAAAGGACCTAAATCCGCAAACACACAAGAAGAGAAGAAGAAATGTTGATTGTTAAGGCATGGGGGTTTGCCTTGGTCAAACCCCTTTTTAGGTAATTAAACCAAAATGATCAAAGAATGGAATGAAACATGAAATAATGGAATAGATTACCTTACCATGATGATTGATCTTGAAATTCTACAAAAAAACATATAGAATCTGACCTTGAATGTCTTAAGAAGCTAAATTAATGACTTGCAATATGAAATCCCTAACTTGCTTAAATGAAATGGAAGATTGGTGGATGAATAATGAAGAATGAATGTGTGTGAGATAGGAGATCTAAAATGAGAAGAAAAACACTTATTTATACAATCTTGTGCCTTATTTTATCGTTCATACCTCGTCATTGGCCGACATCAAGTGTTCTTAAATAAAAACCCAAAAGGAAATTTTAAAATTTTTGAATTTGGAGCCAAGGGAGCCTCATTTGCCACCCATGGCGAAAGGACCTAAAAATGGGTGTTGGAAATTAAGTTGTATTTAATGTTGTTTTCCGGGCTTACATTAAAAAATACACTTAATTAAAGCATATGAGGCCATAAAGGGGTCAAATAAGTCATAAGAAAGGGATAAATAGTGAAGTTGTGCCTAGAAAAGCATGAAATCTTGTTACAAGACTTTACAACACTTCAAAATAGGACTTGATGATGAGTAAAAAGGTGATTTTTAGGTAAATTGTAATAAAAAGAGTCTAGAAGAGTGTAGAAATGTCTTACAATGCTTCACAACACTTTCACAAGCTGCTGTTAAAAGCATTTTATTTAGTTTTCAAAGGTCCAAGACTTAGTTTGGATGCATAAAATGCTTCACAACATCTAAATCAAGGCCTCATTAAGTCCATTTAATCTCATGTCAAGCAAAGGGTCCTTTTTTCTATGGCATAATACATATTGCTGGTTCTTTTTCCAATAGAACCATGAATGTCTCTAAAAGGTAGCCAACCCTTATGGTTAAGAAAATTCAAGGTTAGTAGCCAACATAATGAGTAAAGGATTCTGAAGTCTTTAATCCTACTCTTTAGGCTCCGTGAGAACTAGGAGGGGATTCCCTATTGTGTTAAAATTAGGTATATGACGTTTATAACACATTTATACATAGATTTATTCCTACATGTTGCAAAGAATCTACTTCACTGAAGGTTTGGTAGACCTTTAAGGAGATGAATACCTATTTGCTAGGAGACATGGCTAGTTCAAACCCATAAATCATAATTGAAAATATTTTTAATTGAACATTGCTTTGATTTTAAAATCCATGGTCAGATATGCTAGTAGCTCATTTTATGCAAGGTTATCTGACAAACAAACCAGTGCTTCATCAATTGGGACAACAGAGTCAAATATGTAAGAACCAATAATATATAAGCCACTTAATTTAGAAATTTATGTACTATTCTCATAATACTTTGCAGTATAAAAACTCACAATGCCTAAAACAATAACTTTTTATCAAATCCTGTGTAATTCCCTACAATTATATAACCCCCTTCAAGAATTTAATCAACTCTTTGAGTTAAAGCAAAACATAGTCATACATATAGTGGAACAACTGAAGACAAATGAGAATACCATTAATATTTTCATTTATAACTTTTAAGAAATATACAGAGGATAGTATTTGTTCCTGAACTAAGATTTGTTTCAATATTTATAGCTTCTATAAAACTGATTTAAGACTATTACATACAAGACTTACACCCAAGACATTCTACTATTCTATTCATCCATATTCTTTACAAAATTCCTTTTTTTAACTTAGCTTTCCACCTAGACCTTGTTTGGACTTAAAAATCCGACAATTGTAATGAGCCCTGAAATCCCTTTTATAGAAAAAAGGAGCAAAATGTATCAAGCTCAATTACACTTACATTTCATTTCATTTGAAGATTATTTGCACCAGAATTTGAGATGCTCCTTAGTTAGTTACATGTAATCATTGAGGAAAATGGAAGAGTAAAAGACCAAACTCCACATTCCTTGAATGAAGACACGCTAGCTTCCCAAAAGGAAAAGTTTGTTGTAGTAACATCAAATCCTTTTCCTTGTTGACCAAAGAAGATTCTCCACTTGAATTTTGAGAAAAAACTAGTATACCATCTAGAAAAAGAATACATGCCACCAAAGTTAGGAAGTCTAGCACTTCTCCAAAATACCAACCTGAAAAATTTCCACATCAATGGTAGAAACAAAAAACCTCAAAAATACTGAATAGGATAATCCTAACAAGGTGGCTATTGTATCATCAAAAAAAAAAATGGGGTAAAGTCATCACTCTAAGTCATCAGCCTCAAAGGATACTCGCCCACATCTTGTTCATGGTGGAACTAGAGGAACTGTCACCACTTCCTCGTTAGAGTCTTCAGAAAGTACCAGGGAGGGGATAATAGTCACCCTATGAATTAGTATCACCTCCATTGCCTAAAGGGCTATTAGAAACCTCAATGGGAGAATTATTTTTCCCTAGATAAGCCTTATGGTACTTGCACTTCTTGTTTTCCTTATTTTCATATTCAACCAGCTCCTTCCCTCTAAACTTGACTAGTTATTTTGAAATGATCTGACTTCTCAGATGATAATTTCTCCTTACACCATATTTCTTGAATTTTCTACGTGCCCTTCTACCATTTAGTGTGTCAAGAGCTCCCTTTGTCTCAATTTCTTCCTTAGGAAAATTTTCTTTAGAGTCCAGCAAACTCAATCTCCCGGACCTTCAGACTAGCTTAACAGACTTGCCTGACTTGCTCATCTTCTTAAGAACTAGAACAAGAAGACTGAAAAAAATCTTACCAATTCTTCTCTTGGACCAAACTCAATTGTCTTCCTCTGAATGCAAATTTTGAATGGAAAATATGGCCATTGGTCCTCATTATATTGAGCCATGCAAGCATGCCAACCATGTTAATATTCAAGAAAATATTTTATGCATGAGCTAACAAAAGTTTGCTTTAATTTTTAAAATATCAACCATTGATCATGTTTTTTAAAAAAATCAACAAATAATTATCACCGACGTAACCAATAAAGCTTTAATTCTATACTATTAATTCATCTTCCTAATCAAAAAAGTGCCAAGTAGATATACATCCACTCTGTACACATATTTCAACTACATACTTAGCATCAATTAAAACTAGCCGTGCCATGGTTATCGGGCTCTCACCCATGGGAATTAATACACTTGTATTTCTTCATAGCAGAACAATAGGGATTGATCCTAATTTGATCTTAGAATATCGATTCGTACCCTTCCTTAATTATCACCTTCCCACACATACCAATAACTATCATAATTGAAGGCTGAAATCCCAAACATGTGCTCAAAAGAATAATCACATAAATAATACCATTTTCATCATAATTCCATCTCATCCAAATTTAGTAGCATTCTAAATCCACTAGAGTCCATCAAAACCTTTTAGAATGTCCACGTGGCACTTTCCCACTTGCCCACTGAAGAATACGGGACACAAGTGGGCTCCTCACAGGATGTTAGAGAGCGGTCAGGATTGACCCATGTCACCCACCATCAACTGTCGATCTTCCTCCCTTATGAAGCAGTTTCCATCCTTAAACCATGGTGGGTCCCACAAAAGTTCCAGATGTTGCCCTACCTGCTAGCGTGTGTGATCATCTTTCCTTAATGCACAAGACAGATAGGTGCGTGGGGAACAGTTTTGATGAAGACATGTGTTGCAATGTCCATTGTTGATCTTTGTCAAAGTTACGTTTGTTGCCCCTTTTAGAAACATTGGTCCCACCACCAGTCATGACACGTGGCCATCACCCACTAGCCCATGTGTTTAAAATAATGTGAAATAAACCAACACGGGCAGGTGGGGAGTGGTCAAGATGTGGTCACGTCACTTGATAATTGTCGTTGATCCTCTTTAAATGGCACCAACTATCTTTACCAAGGAGATTGGGCCCACCAAAGTACCAGACACATGGCAGAAGCCTGAAAACCAATGAAAATAAAATAATAAGAAATAAATCAGCATAGGGGCACGAGGAATGGTTGTGATCATCTCTTGTCGATCGGACGACCAGTGTGGAAACCTAATTTTGCACATGCCGCAAAAGTTAATTTTAAAAGGGAGCCACCTCTATGCCAACAGGAACTTGACCCAAGTTAGGAATGGGGATTTAAAACTTAAGTCATTTAAAAGGAAAATCAAGCCCAACCAAAATTAATTTTGAACAATGCAAAGGAACTTGGTAACCAACAAACCTAAACCCAAGGGGGTGGTGAAAATAATTACTTTGATGGCATAAGAGACAATTTAAATGACTGGATACTGTGAACATCAGGTCAATAAAAATTTAGAACAACCGAGGGTTTTTTTTTGGACTCATAGGTTAATTGAGAGGGATTTATGCAACACAAAACCCTAAAACAGTGATAAGGAACAACCCTAAGCCAAAACAAGGGTCCAAGCCAAGTAATTGCAAAAATTTGAAATGGAACCAAGAAAATTTTGAGGGGTTCCATCACATATCATATCATGATCATTGCATATTGCATAGGCATAAATAAAGTGCATCCATACATAATAAAATATAAGCATCTCATCCATCCATTTATGCATAAAAATGAAATAAAATGAGCACATCAAATTATATAGAATCATCCGCATCCATATCATATATATATATCAAAAAATGAGTGTCATGGTACAAAATCTAGATCAGTGAATGCACATCGATCAAAAGTACAATATCCACGAGGCTATAAAAAAGGAGCCCATGAATGTATATCTATGATAAATAATTGGGTAACAAAATCAAAATAGCAAGAATCTCTTAAGTGTGAATCCACAAATGAATTGAAAGTGACCCTTTTTGGCTCATTTATGCTAGAAAATTAGGGTTTTTTCCCCTAATTTCACCTTCAAGCTAGGGTTTATCATCAGTTTCACCAATTTTGCCAATAAAAATATAATTTTGCATCTTTTTTGCATTTTTGGCATAATTCTTGCATCCTGGAGCCTTTTTGGACCCTTGGGGCAGCTTTTAACCTTTATCATGAAATCAACCCAAAATTCAAATTTTTTGCCTGATTTCTCAAGGGGGTAGGGAATCAGCTTTATCCTTCCATTGGTGCATCTGAAAAGTTAGAAATTTTTTATTTTTTTATTTAAGCATCACTTTTAATTCAAAGAGCGTTATTCTTTGAACCGAAGTAGCAAGTACCTCGCTTCAAAGAGGGGCAAAATTTAGACACTAAAAAATGTCTTAATCAATATCATATACACTCGAAACAATTTTACTAACATCATTTCCTCTTTAAACCCATCCTCTTCTTGCTTAATTGATTAAATTATCCTAGCTATTTAATTAATTGCATCATTTGCTTCTATTAACCTAATTAAATATAATCAGGTTAATTCATCCCCCTTTACACTAACATTTCATCTCATTAAATTAAATAGATCAAAAAAATTAATTTAACTCCCTAAGTCATCTTATTTAATTAAATATCCCTAAGTTATTTAATTAAACATCATTTCATCTATCTCTCCTCACCATTTATTAAATTATTTAAATAAATATCACTTTAATTCTTGTAATCCCCTAATTGCATGATTAAACCTTGTTTAATTAGCAATTAAACTAATTTTCATCTAAAAGGGAATATTCCCTTGGAATATTCCTTATCTCCCTTTTTTGTATAATTAAATTTTTCTTTTAATTTGCAAAATTCCTTTTTCCTCACCCAAAGAAATATTCTAAAGAATATTCTTATTCCTCCATCATTTGGAAAAAGGATATTTTCACTTGGCTTCTTAAGCAAGTTTTAATCTTCAACCTTTTGAACAAGTCACCTTTGACCTATGTGAGCAGGTCAAAAGTGTGTTTGTTTGAGGCAAGTGTGATCCCTTGATTAAATCCCATAATGCATTCTCATCAGTTGGTGAGAATCCATGATCCATGCCTCTCATTTCCTTCATCTTGGACCATTGATTAATCTTTTCAATTTCAACCCTCCATTTCTCATTGTCTCTCCTATAAATATAACACTATTTGGAGACAAATGGATCCATCTTTCAATTGCAAACTTATGTTTCTGAACTCACTTGCATCCACACTCATACTTTACTCACTTTTAGCTTATTTTAGTTTATTTTAATTGCATAATAGCTTAGAGCATCCATTAATGGCTTCCATGCATCCATCTTAGTTTGTATATGAATTAGGGTTTCCATATTTTAGCTTAGCAATGGCATAATTAGATCATTTGTAGCATAAAATCATGTTAATTTAGTCAGCATCATGTTCATTTTAAGCATAAACTAGGTTTTCATCCATTTATCACAATGGTTTCGTTGATTCTCTTCCATAGAATTGACTAAAATAGGCTCACTAATCACAAGATTGGGAAAGGGTCATTGTTTCACATCAACACAACACCAATTCCAAAATAGGATAAGTTTCAAATCGGTTAGAGTAGGAATTTAACTGTTTTATAGTTGGTAGCTTTCACTTCAGTATAAATGCTTACTTTAAATTTTAATTTTGAATGATCTTGTTTGGTAGATTGAGGTTTAGTGGATAGATTGTGCTTAAACTCATCATGTATTAAGTGTAATTGACCCACCTTGATGATCCTTGTCTCACACTTACTATATCCTCCACCTAGAAATCCTCCTTGTGGAGTCCACCCTACCTTTCAATAGGAGAAATAAAAACTTGTTGGAAAAACCTGTCTTAGAGAACAATACACTAAAAAATAGTGATACTAATAGTTCATTGGTTGACTATAGCCATATGGCATGAAAGGATGTCTCTATACCCAATGACCCTCCATTCACTCAAAATATGCATCCCACAAAAGAGTCATTTCATCAACACGATCATCAATTCAACCCCCATAAAATCAAGAATATAATTTGTTGGGGTACACATAACTCTTTTAATTAAAAAAGAAGGTTGTGAAATCCAACCATTCTTTTGATTTAATCTCAAATGACAAGGAAAAGAACATATTAAGAAACCATGAACTAATCTTATCCATGTTGAAAAACATAATGTGTAGTTCAACTTGCAACTTTTTATATAGACTAAAATTCTAATTTACAAAATGAAATGTAATGTACATGTACACAATAATAAAACAATTTACACAAAATTGGGAGGAATGTTGATTTTGGTGCACACATAAGTATGTTACATGAAAAGAAAGGTTAAGAATCCCACTAAAAATTTAGTGATAACCTCCAATGAGCAATTTTATCCTTACATTACTGCCACCAACTTCAAATTAATAACATGTTTAAATTAGTTGATAAAGTCTTGAATCAGTATTTGAGTGAATTAGGAGAGGCATAAATATCAAACACTTCCTAGGAACCATGATGTAACCTTATGCAGCTTGAAAAACATACTATGTAGTTCAACTTATGATTAGGCATTTACAATGAAAGCAAAATGACATCCCTATAACAACATTAAATCAAGAATATAATTTTCGTGGGGTGCACATAACTAGTTTATCTAAAGGGAAAGGTTGTTGAATCCAACCATTTTTTATGTAATCTCAAATGATTAGAAAAAGCATATCTTACAAACCTTGAACTAAACTTGTGTAGGTTGAAAAACACAATTTGTAGTTCAAATTGTAACTCTTTATATAGAATAAAGTCCTACCATGCCTTTCATGACATTGTGTTTGGATATTATAAGTTTTAGGTTTTAAAACACACTATATTTTGTAACCTACACTTCACAAGGTATCAAAAAGATATTATGTCTCATAACCTATACTATAGAGAAATATATTCATTTTTCCAAAAACAACAACAATGGAGTTGTTGCTATTTGAAATGAAAACATAGATATACATAGTTAAAAACCATAGGGGTTGGGTACATTACGAATTGTAGGTTTAAGAACACAATGTGTTTTGAATCCTATAATTTATTATAGCAAGCAACATGTGCAATGTGAATTGTGTATTGTGAAGGTTACTGTATGCCATAATGTGTAGGTTAAAAAGATAGCTAAAAGACACTTTTTTTATAATAGCTTATGTGGAAAAGTATATTCCTTTTCCTCAATTACAATAGTAGTGGTGTTGTTACTATTTTAAATTTAGACCTAGATACACACATTTAAAAAACACATGGGTTGCATACATTATGAATTACAAGTTAAAAAACACAATACTTTTTGAATTACAAGTTAAAAACATAGTGTGACTACTCATGTCTGAATGCCACATACCTAATTATAGTTGATAAAAAAATTCCTTACAACAATAGATATAACATATTGGTCTAGTCAGGTTGTGTAATATTTACTATCTCTACATGTATGGATATGAGGGTTCTAGACACCAAACAAAGGTGGTTAAAATTTTTTTCAAGTAGATTCCATGAAGAGGCCCACTAATTCTTTTTTCCTTAATTTTCCATTCAAAATAATGTATACAACATTATCAAGGAAACAAATAACACAAAGTTGGGAAAACTATGAATAACAACAAATCAAAGGAGTTTGAACACCATAGCCGTAAACAAAGACCATTATTCTATAAAATAGAAAGGAAACTAAATCGTGAGCATTGTACCATAGAAAACAAAACCCCAATGTAGTGGTTTTATTAATTTGTGTTAAATTTTCATATCACCTATAAAGAGATGGTGTCAATAGAAAAATGACAAATTTAAGAAACCTAAAAAAAATACATAGGAAAATAGTATGAAGGGCTGCATAACTACCTTTCAATTCCATTTTTCACAACCCCTCTATTCACCCTCTCCACAATTTTAAAATAGAATAGCAATCTGGAAAATATTTCTAGTAGATATACATACCTAGTAAACATGGGATTTGTTAGTGAATAATTAATCTATTCACTATACTTAAGTGTACTTGGTTGATGAGGTTAGACAACATCTTGTCTAACTGAATGTGCAACCTTTTAGACCTTTAGAGGTTACCAAATTATTTGGTAAACATCATGCACATACCTTTTGAGGCTGGAAAAATTTCCAACTCACCTCAAATATCACTCAAGACTTGGCACACAAGTTTGATGACTTGGTCATAGAGGTTGTTGGTTTGCACACTCCAAGTGATCCTAAGGTTGATACCTATAGGAGGCTTGTCTACTCATTTGTGCCACATCTTGGGGCACTTGTCAATGCACCTCATAGATGGATTGCCTCTTCCTTTCCTATATAGGAAAGCTTATATTGTAATTAAATTAACTCTTTTATCAATATCATTTTTATAATGGAAGATTAGGCATTGTTGAAAAACAAGGTGAAGGAAAGCTACAATATGAACTTATACAAGTGAATTCAGATTACCAAGTCAGAAATAAACATGTGATTGCAAAAAAAATCACAATATAAAAAATAGCAACCAAAATGAAACACTGGATTTATGTGGAGAAACCCTTTCGGGAAAAACTCTTTTAGAGAAAAGAGGAAAAGTATATTATTAATCTTCCAATGAGAGTACATAATAATACACTTCGCTACTAATCTCTAGTCATCCTAGCAACACCCTATTACCTAAAATAACTCTATATGAAACTACCATCCCATAGATCCAATTTATAGAAATTGTGGGAGGTAAAACCATGAATGGTAAACCAAAACAAAAGGAACAAAACCACCTACAAAAACCCATGCCCCTCTTCATGGAAAACCAAAAGACATAATAAAGTATTAATTGGATATTCAACACTCCAATATGGGTGCCAAACCCATAGCCTATCGAACTCCTTCCTTTCAACATACTTAGTACGAGCATGATACATAGGATATTGGGTCAAAAAAATAGTACTCTAACTATAACATCCAATCCTCATTGTCTTGCAATCAAAACCAATTCCAATACTATGTCTTTGTAACCATATAGCCTCCTTAGAGGCATGTGTAATAGCCATATACTCTACTTCAGTGGTTGACAAAACAACTCTAGGAACTGCCTCTTACTCATCCAACTCACTACTCCTCCAAACAAAGTAAATACATAGCCACAAGTGGACCTTCGACTATCCAAGTCACCTACCAAATCTACATCAAAAAATCCTTGTATGTCCAATCACTTTTCCACATCATTAGTATCATGATAAACCAAATAGTAATTAGAAGTACCTTGTAAATATCTAAATGCCCTCTTAACAAAATCCTAATGCTTTCTACCATGGTTAGACATGAACCTACTTAAAAATCCCATTGCTTGGGCTATATCTAGTCTAGTGCAAACCTTTGCATACATAAAAATACCAATGTCACTAGAATAAGGAACCATAGAAATATCCTCAACATCATCATCAAAATTAGGACACATATCTAAGCTCAACTTAGTACCAACCAAAAATGGAACACTAACTGGCTTACAATCATGCATATTAAATATTTACAAAATGGTATCAACATACTTACTCTGACTTAACCAAAGCTTTTTGTGCACTTGATCTCTTCTTATTTCCATCCCAAGAACATATTTTGTAGGCCCCAAGTCCTTCATATCAAATGTGCCAGAGAGTTGTGCCTTGAGCTCACTAATCATCACCTTGATGTTTACCAAAAAACAACATATCATCAACATACAAAGTAATAATTAGAATATGATCATCGATAACCTTAATGTACACACAATGATCCTCCCCGCTCCTAAGAAAACCTAAATTCATTACAAAAGCATCAAACTTTTGGTACCACATCTTGGGTGACTGTTTCAAACCATACAAATATCTCTTCAACCTGTAAACCAATTGTTCTTTTCCTTTCACAACAAAACCATCACGCTATCTGTGTCACCAAAAAATGTATATCTTGCTTGATATGGGAATAATTGATGATGAATTGGACTTAACAAGGCCTTGGTCTAGTGTTGTGAGGTGTTTTACACATCCACATTAGGTCTTGGATGATCCTTGCAAATTGAATAAAATGCATTAAATGATGTCTTGTAAAGGTGTTGTAAAGTGTTGTAAATCACTTTCATACTTTTCTAGAATATTATTAAGCATTTAAGTCTAATATTATTTTAATTCAAAAGTTATATTTTCCCTCTTCTTCTATAATTAAATAATTATTTCAATTATTTAATTATTCATTAGCATTTTCTCTCTATAATTAAATAAATGTTATATTTATTTAATTATTTATCATTTCTTTATGTCCCCAATTAAATAATTATTTTTAATTATTTAATTATATAATTTGTTCTCACGTTTTTTTCTAAATAAATAAAATTAATATTCTATTTATTTCTCCTATGATGGCCACCTAAATTAAATATTCTTTATTATTTAATTTTCTCTTATAACCTCTTTTTCTGTGCTAATCTTATCTTCCACCTCAAGTCTTTATCCATCCACCTCAAGTCTTTATCCATCCATGTCTTTCTTCTCTCAATTAACCCCCACCCTTGATTAAATTATTTTCTAATTTAATCTTGGCCCTCGATCATGATTTTTTTTCTTAACTATCCTCTATAAAACAAGAACTTTAAACCCTTTAATTCATAATTCACCATCATTCAATTATCACTCATTCATCATTCATCCATATTGTCAAGTCAAGCAAGCTAGGGTTTTAGCATTCTAAGTCATCAAGAGAGCTTTCTAAGGCATTCAAGAGCAAGATTTTTCATACATTGTTGTAGCAACTCAAGATCCATCATAATGGCAAGTTTCTAACTGCATTGTTTCATCTTTCATGCTTCATTATTTTATTTCATCATTTTGGTTTAATTACCTAAATGGGGTTTGACCAAGGCAAACCCCCATGCCCTAACATCCAACATTTCTTTCTTTGTTCTTGTGTGTTTGCAAATTTAGGTATATTGAGGACTTGAAAATAATTGAAGAATAGGTTGAAGACTTATTGGAGTCATCTTTATCATTGAAAGGTCAAAATATCAACAAAAATTCACTTTTGGGCCCAAAAATTAGAGTTTTAGAACTGGACACCAGGAGGAAAAGAAAAAGTAGACCGAGAGCTCTCGACTCCACTTTCGGATTTGCAAAAATTTAGAAGTGGAATAAGTCACCAATAGTGGTGACTTAGTCCCAATAAACCTATTTTTTGAAAGTTTTTGAAGATTTGGATACCCATTTCACCGAAACGGGTTTCTGAGCAGTTTTTCCAGATCTGGGACTAAGTCACCCAGATTGACACAAGTGTCCTAGTTGGCTTATGTATTAGGTTTTTTAGTATTCTAGACCTACATTCCATCCTTTTTCAGCCTCTAGGTGCACACCTTTAGTTTCATCAGTTTTTGTTACAATTTACCTTTATTTCTAGATGTTTTTGCATATCTCATTGTGTTTTCAAACAACTTACATTTCTTAGGTTTTACATTAATAATCATCTTTCTTTCTCACTTTCTTGCATTTATACATCATATTTAGATACATTTCATCCCTATTTACATTAATCTTGAGTGTAGACATTAGCATTTTGGGTCCATTTCTCTCCTTTTAGGTGAAAAACCCTAGAAGAGTTAGAGAACCCTTGGACACCCAAAATTGGTGTCCACATTTTGGTGAACCCACTTTTCAAATACCTTCTTGTCTAATTTGGAGTCCATCATCATCCTAGAATTAGTTTTCATTGCATGTTGCATTCTAGGGTTTCAAATTTTGCATTAGTGAAAGTGCATATAGGTTGCATTTTTGCATCTTTAATCATTGATTTTTTTTGAAATTCTGAATTTTGAACTTAGGTATGCATCATAGAACTTATTAAACATCAAAATCCATCAAAAAAATTTGAAGAATCTAAAAAAAATCCCTACTGGGACTAATTAGCCACCCTGGGCAACTTAGTCCTTCTTCAGCCCTGAAACTGTCATTTACAGAACTGAAAAACCCTATTTTTAAGCTTTTGTTTGCTACCCTTACCTATCTATATTAGTTTCCTAAGTTTCTATAGCATGAATTTCATTATATCTAGCTTAAATTAGCTCATTTCATGCATTTCTTAAATTCAAAATTTGCATTCCCACATTATTGCATCACATAATCAATCAATTATCATCTACAAATTGCATTTCATTTCAACCTTTTACACTACATTTTGAGTTTGCATAGATTGTTATTTCAAAATTTTAGTATTTATCCTTTCCAATTTTGCAATGAAAAAGTTAGTTAACAAGCAATCTGGTCATTCATTCAATGCATTCCCTAGTTATGATAGTCTCTTAGCACAAGAAAGTGAAAATGTTAACGTTTGTATTAAACTTCCACACCTTCCTATCTCTCCTATTGGTGAGGATGATGTATTAGTAGAGAATACAAACATAGATAAACATGATGATCATAATTTTACTTCTCCCAATACCTCTCCTTTAACTGACAAAGCTATCTTGGAAAAAGAAGGTACAATCATTGAGAATCATGAAGGTCTTGTTTGTTCTTCTCCTCATTCCCCTTGGGAAGATAGTATAACAATACAAAATGAATTCATTACCACCATTTTCCCTATTCTCCATTCATCTCCCAACACCTCCCCTATTTGTGACAATGCTTTTGTGAATGATCATGGAAAACACATTTGTGAAGAGGATATGTTGGTATCTAGAAACCCAATGATTGAGAGTTATAGCATTATTTCTTTCCTTCCTAATGTTCCTAACATTTGGAAGGGTCTATTTGAGCATGAGGATCCAATCATTGGCACACATGAAAATAATAATTGTTCCTCCCCTAATATCTCTCCTATTGGTGAAGAAGATATTATGGTGTTACAAGATCCAATTGATGATAATCATAAGAATCTTATGGAACAAGACACTTCAACCATTGCTCACTCCCCTAATTGAAGTCATTTTGAAAGAACCAATCCTTGAAAGTCAAGAAAATTTGGATTGTCATTCTCCTACAAATTCTCCTCCTAGGAAGACTATTATGGTGCAAGAAAATGATATTTCTTCCTTAGGGATACATCAAACCAAGACTGATGAGGTTATCAATGCACAAGTGTCAATTAGTTTCCCCTCAATCAATGAACCTCATACATACCCTATGGGACATCTGAAGAATCCCCTAATTCTTTACCCACGATCACACAAGAAACAAGCTCACAACACACCCAAACCCATCCTTTACCCACCTAAGAACAATTTTTTGCACCAACCGAGTTACAATGACATTGCTCACATATTTGAAAAAGTGTATACAATCAAGACCAACCTCGAACCTAAAAGACTTATGAAGCAACCTGAGAAAGGACGTGATGCTATTTAACAAGGTCTCCATACCCCTATAGAGTCTAAAACAAAAGAAACAAATCATGGTCTTACTGATTGTCCTTTCATAGAAATCACACCATCAAACAAACCTTCACTCAACATCAATACTATTGCCAAAGATTCTTCCAAGACAACTGTAACCTTGGTACATCCTAAACAGATAGACATTTCATTAAACATGTATCAAGTGGACACTTTGTTTACTTATCAAACTAAATAACATTAGTTGTTGCTCCTTGCCATGCAATAGTTGTAGGATCATAACATACTCAATATTGCATGTTTTCTATTCATCGCAAAGGGTACAATCTCATCATCCATTCCTGGCTCACCCTTATGCTGCACTAAGTGAGGGAAAGGGGATAGGAAGCCTTATCCCTGTATGTCACTTGTCATTGTCTCTCTTGGCTAGTTGTTAACCTTTCATGAACATATAACAGCAAGCTTGGGATGTGGATGGCATGCCTTAAGTTGGCTCTCATGTGACATACTCATTCATGATGTAGCTCAATTCAGAAACATATGACTTGGCATAGGGATTTCCAAGTTGGCTCTCATGCCTTCTTTCATTGGCTACTTTAAATCAATTGCTCACAGTGATGGTGTTAGCAACCGCTTTAAAGTGGGGGAATACATAGATGACATCATTTGATAAAAAATTCATGGTGTGATTTTTCTTTTTATGATGTGTCCTCTTCTTGGTGTTGTCATTGGGTTTGATGTTGTCCAAGAGTGTACAATCAACTGGCATGACATAATATGAACGAGGCATCCCATGGGCAACGTTCTGACACTTTGACTTATCCTCTCTTAGAGACATTAGGCACAATGCTCTCTAAGAAGAATACCTTACATGAACGAAGAAAAATCCCCTTTAACAAAATTTTACATTACATTAAAAAAAAAAATTACAAAAGAATTTTCATGGTGGTGCCTTCTCAAAGTTATCAGGAACATAATTTTGGTATGGTTTGTATAATGGGAAGCCAACACGCTAGCATGAATTTCTCATTATAGGGTGGGAAGCCAACACACTGGCATGAATTTATAACTAAACCACTTCTTTGGGACAACTCACCCCATAGATGACCTGATGTTCTGTGGCCTAAGAGTGAGCACATCTTTGATCCACCTCATTTTTCTTTCCTTTAGTTCTTGTCATTTCATGATCGTGTATTTTGTTTTGTTGCAAGTCATTCACCTTGTGCATGTCCTTTTTTATGCTCATGTTGGTTTGACTTATGATCTTAGGTCCCAAGGGCTTGACCACCTTCTTGATCTTTGTCATCTTTTGTCATCCACATTGCTATGCTTGGACTCTTCTTGAATGTCTACTTTAGTGTGAGTTTGAAGCAAGTTCATCCTCTCACTAAAGTGGGTGCTTAATGTGTCACCATAAAATGTATATCTTGCTTGATATGGGAATAATTGATGATTAATTAGAATTAACAGGGCCTTGGTCTAGCATTGTGAGGTGTTTTACATCTCCACATTAGGTCTTGGAACCTTGCAAATTAAATAAAATGCCTTAAACAATGTCTTGTAAAGGTTTTGTAAAGTGTTGTAAATCACTTTCATACTTTTCTAGACTCTTATTAAGCATTTAAGTCTAATATTATTTTAATTCAAAAGTTATCTTTTCCATCTTCTTCTATAATTAAATAATTATTTCAATTATTTAATTATTCGTTAGCATTTTCTCTCTATATTTAAATAAATTTGTTATAGTTATTTAATTATTTATCCTTTATTTATCTCCCCAATTAAATAATTATTTTTAATTATTTAATTATATAGTTTGTTCTCACCTTTCTTTCTAAATAAATAAAATTAATATTTTATCTATCCATGTCCTTCTTCTCTCAATTAACCTCCACCCTTGATTAAATTATTTTTTAATTTAATCTTGGCCCTTGATCATGATCCTTATTCTTAACTCTCCTCTATAAAAGGAGACCTTTAAACCCTAATTCATAACTCACCATCATACAATCATCACTCATTCATCATTCATCCATATTGTCAAGTCAAGCAAGCTAGGGTTTTAGCAATCTAAGTCATCAAGAGAGCTTTCTAAGGCATTCTTGAGCAAGATTCTTCATCCATTGTTGCAGAAACTCAAGATTCATCATCATGTCAAGTTTCTAATTGTATTTGTAGACATTGAAAATATACAAATTGATATCGCACACTCGATCCTAATCTACTAACATCTCTTCATCCTAAATTATCCTTCTGTCTAACCATTTAATCAAATAGCCTTATTTGATTAAATTCATCACAATTCTCCTTTTAATTAAATAAATACCTCGATTTAATTAAATCATCGACTCTGTCTAATTAGCTAGGTCATTTCATCTTCCTATATTTAATTAAATAATCCGTAATATTTGATTAAATTTCTAAAGTTAATCTAATTAAATTAAATAAATCAAACATTTATCTAATTTAATCTAACATCACCCCCCTTTGGTTAAATAAATCAAAAATATTTATTTAACTAAGTCTTAATAATTTTCATCTCTTTTTGATTTATTTCAATCCTAAAATCTAAATCAAATGGTCAAATCAGCTAAATCTCCCCTTAAATTAATCAAATCTTGATTAATTTAATCCTAATCACTCAAATCCTCTATATTTTTCAACTTGCACATGAAAATCAATTTAATTGTTTTATAAATCACCTATTTTCATTCAAAAAAAGCATCCAAGTGGGAATATTCCTCAAATTTGAAATCTCCCCCCAAAAGGACTTGTCCATCCAACAAAGCATTTAAATCTCTTACATTGTATCTTACATGTCTCCCACTTGGCATTTACTCATCTTTCATCCCCCCTAAACATGTCATCTCATCAAATTCAAATTTCAAACTTGCACATTGATCAAAATGTGCTCAAGCTTCCTCCATTCACATGTTGACAAGTGGCATCTTGCCATTGGATGAATGTTACTCCCACATTCCTCAATTTTGGACATTCATCCTTCAATCTCATCTATAAGTAAAGAGCTCATATCTTCATTTGATCATCCACAATTTGAGTAAACTTACTATACTCAAATTTAGAGCAATCTTCATTCATCAATCTTGAGTTCTTAGCTAGGTTATTGCAGATTTTGGCTTGGAGCTCTCATCCTTCACCATCAAAGTGGATAAAATATCTTCATCAAATCAACATTGCATCATTGGAGTTGGGAAAGGGCCAATTTTCACATCAAATTGGCACCAATTCCCTCAAGAGATTAGGAGTTTATATTGCATTGGAATAGGATTTGATTTATTTTGAGTTTCTTGGTGTTCTTCATCTCATTTCCTTTCTCTCTTGCAATTTAAACAAATTTCTTGAGGAATCATGTTTCATGTTTCATTATTTTATTTCATCATTTTGGTTTAATTACCTAAACAGGGTTTGACCAAGGCAAACCCCCATGCCCTAACATCCAACATTTATTTCTCTGATCTTGTGTGTTTGCAGATTTAGGTATATTGAGGACTTGAAAATCATTGAAGAATAGGTTGAAGACTTATTGGATTCATCTTTCTCCTTGCAAGGTCAAAATATCAACAAAAATTTAGTTTCAGGCCAGAAAATTAGAGTTTTAGAACTGGATACTAGGGGGAATAGAAAGAGTAGACCGAGAGCTCTCCACTCCACTTTTGGATTTTTTAGAAATTTAGAAGTGGACTAAGTCACAAATAGTGGTGAATTAGTCCCACTTAACTTATTTTTTTAGAGGTTTTTGTAGATTTGGATACCCATTTGGCCGAATCAGGTTTCTGAGCAGTTTTTTTAGATCTAGGACTAAGTCACCCAAATTGGCACAAGTGTCCCAGTTGGCTTCTGCATCATGCTTTTCAGGATTCTAGACCTACATTCCATCCTTTTTAAGCCTCCAGGTGCACACCTTCAGTTTCATTAGTTTTTGTTACAATTTACCTTCATTTCTAGATGTTTTTGCATATCTTAATGTGTTTTCAAGCAACTTACATTTCTTAGGTTTTACATTATTAATCATCTTTCTTTCTTAGTTTATTGTAGTTAGACATCATATTTAGATACATTGCATCACTATTTACATTAATCTTGAGTGTAGACATTAGTATTTTGGGTCCATTTCTCTCCTTTTAGGTGAAAAACCCTAAAAGAGTTAAAGAACCCTTGGACACCCAAAATCAGTGTCCACACTATCACATATAAATTTCCTCCTCAAGATCCCCCATGCAAGAAAGCACTTTTAACATCCATTTTCTCCATCTCAAAATCACAAGTAGCAATAATAGATAACAAGAATCTAATAGGAGTTAATTTAGCAACATGAGATAAAATTTCACCAAAATCAACTCCCTCTCTCCTAGAGTAGCCCTTAGCCACTAATCTGGCCTTGTATCACTCAAACCAACCATCTACTCCAAATTTATTTTTAAATACCCACTTGCATCCAATGGGCTTCCTTCCTTTGGAAAAACTAACAAGATCCCAAGTGTCAGAACTATCCAAAGCCATTATCTCCTCTTGCATGGCCTGGAATCAAGACTCACTTTCCTTTGAAGAGAGAGTCTCCCTGTAGGATCTAGGTTCATCATCAGTACTCAAAAAATAAAATACACAACAAAAATTAGATGGGCTATACCTGTCAACTAGATTCCATTTCCTTGTGGACCTCCTCAAGGTAGGAGTAATGGGTTCTACATGTTCCTCTTCTTTTGTGTGCTCATCCAACACGTCCTCTAAACTATCTAAACCTTCTTCTTCTTCTCCATCCTTAGATTCATTTGATTGTTCTTCTACATGTTCATCTTCTTACTTCTCAATCTTTGTCTCAAAGTGCACTATCTTTCTCCCTTGGTTGTTCTTCTCTTGAGTAAGCTCTAAACTCCCTAAAAATCACATCTCTAGAAAAGATCATTTTATGGGTTAAAGTATTTCAAAGCTTATAACCTTTTACATTCTCATCGTAACCAACAAAGATGAATTTCTAAGATTTTGGATCTAGTTTAGATCACTGCTCTCGAGGCACATGAACAAAAGCCTAACAACCAGAGACCCTTAAGTGTGAAACATAAGGATTTCTACCTATCCAAAATTCATAAGGAGTTTTATCAACAAGAGCAGAATAGGCAGATCTATTAATCAAATAACAAGTACTACCAACCAATTCTACCCAAAAGCATCTATCAAGCTTATCACCACTCAACATACTCCTAGCTCTTTCCATCAAGGTTTGGTTCATTCTTTTTGCTGCCCCATTTTGGTGGGGAGTATAAAGAGTAGTATTTGTCAAACAATACCTACATGATTACAAAACTCATCAAATTCCCTGGAATAATATTCAACCCCATTGTCAGATCTCAATACTTTTATTTTATAATATAATTCCTTCTCAACTATGGCCTTAAATTCTTTAAACTTAGTGAAAACTTTAGATTTGGAACACATAAAGTAAATCCTTGTGTATATTGAGACATCATCAATGAAAGTGACATAATAGCAAAGCTAAATGAACTGCCGAAGGAGGAGATTCCTGCCCACACCGCCTGGTAACAGCTCCCTCCATGAACCGTGGTGCTAAGTTTCCATCCATTAGGTAGTCCATCCACTAGGTAGGCTCAACTAATAAACTAACGCCCCTACAATTCTATGGGCTTCCATCCGGTTAGGATCTCATTTCTAGCGAGAGAGGAAAGAAACTGGCTCATTAATTTGAACAAGATGGATTTCCATCCATTAGGTAGGTAAGCTCTCAAAATCTGGCCCAATTGATTTTATGGAGAACCTTGCCTGGCTATAGCCCCCCACCCCCCTAATGTCTTTATTTGAGTTTAGTTCTTTCTTTCCAATCGGGGGTGAAGGGGAAGTGACTCCATCCTTAACCGGGGATGTAGGCAAGAGAGTTCTCACAACTATAGTTGTTGTCGAGGGCAAGGAGAATAGAATTAGCTACCGGGAGGCAAGAGTAGCTCCTCTAACCAAAGGTCCCTCCACACACCCCCGGTCCAAATAAAATAGTATTGCATGCTTTCATTTGTTAGGGAGGCAAGATCCAACTTTTATGGGCTTAGCTCAGATAGTAATGGGCTCAAATTAGAGATGCTCCATCCATAGGGAATCATAGTAACTATCATGGAATGCCTTCACCCCCAGGAAAGTAAGAAGTTAGGGCCTTCAACAAGATCTAGATAGAGGAAGACTGACAAGATCTATCTCCTTGTGCCATCCTATTAGTTGTGGGTGGGTGGATGAGCTTAGGGTGGGAAGTTTATTAGTTGAGGGGGGGTGGATGAGCTTAGGGTGGGAAGGTAGAGCCTTTGTTCTATAGTTGTGAGAGTTAGTAACTTCTAGATAGTAGGCTAGCCTATAGATGCAGTATTAACCAGCTTGTTGAACAACTACTATGGAAGGGGAATTGTTCACTCGTAATGAAGAGGGTAGACCTTCCTCCATAAAATACTTTATCTAGCTCCATCAACTACAAATTCCATCTACCCCTTGTTGAACTAAAGGAGGGGGGAGCTACCCTAGATTGGAGGATCGTAGGACCATCCGTGTAGGGGTGTAGATTTAACTAGAACTGGGGGTGAACTATCTTTCCCAACCAGGGAACTATCTCTGGGTGGCTAGCCATTCTGTGGTGTTAGTTTATTAGTTGAGCCTACATAGTGGATGAACTACCTAATGGATAGAAACCCAACACCATGGTTCATGGAGGGAGCTATTACCAAGGGGTGTGTGAAAGAATCTCCTCCTCTATTAGTTTTTTTAGATTAACTACCCTGCTTATTCCCTCCAAGCAGGGTGGGAAGGTAGAGCCTTTGTTCTATGGTTATGAGTTAGTAGCTTCTAGATAGCAAGCTAGCCTACAGATGTTGTCTTAGCTAGCTTGTTGAACAAATACTATGGAAGAGGAATTGTTCAATCATAATGAAGAGGGTATGCCTTCCTCCATAAACTATTTATCTAGCTCCATCAACTACAACTACCATCTGGCCCCTATTGAACTCAAGGAGGGGGGAACTACCCTGGATCTGAGGATCATAGGACCATCCGTGCAGGGGTGTAGATTCAACTAGAACCGGGGCTGAACTATCTTTCCCAATTGGGGAACTATCTCTAGGTGGCTAGCCATTCTGTGGGGGAATGAATTCTTACTTCCATCCCTAGCTCCCCCCCTCCTTTGGTTGTAGTTTTGTGGCTCAGATGAGATATTGATGGGCTCAGCTTAGAGACACTCCACTAGTCCACATACATCTAAATGGATGTTCTCTAATAGTATCTTTTCCTTATTAGTTTCATTAGGAAATGAAGATCTATTATATTTCCCAAACACACAATACTCATGTTAGCTCTCAAAAACACAGGCTGAATGCCTCAAGAGGCTGCCAATCTCTTGATACGCTTTAGGGTAACAGACAAGGTCAAATGAATTAACCCTTCTACTCTTCAGGTGCTGCCAAACTTGATAACTATCTTCTGATTTAAATCCTAGAATGCTTAATTAACTGATAAAAAGAGATTGAATGAATTCAAATAATGAAATTGTAGAGACCAGTGCCTTCTTGGGTATGCGGAGTTGAATGAAATAGAAGTGGGCAACTTATTCTGGTAGAAAATCAAATTGCAGGCATGTGATCTGTTAATAACTTGTATAAACAATACAAGATTACAATTACTGAGCTCTTCTTTAATAATCCAGATGAATCTTCCTAATTACTGTGATCAATGAAAAGGATTTAATCTCTACTTGAGAGAACCAATTGATTAATCACACAAATACATCAAATGTGCATTGACAAACTGAACATAAACTTGTTACGTCAATTTAAACAACCATAAAGAATCAAATTGGAGACAGCTTTAGCAATACTTTTCAATAAACTCAACAGACAATTGATCCCAAATTAACCTGCCACACCAGCTAATTCACATTAAATTCGCCATTTTAAAACATGCACATAGTCTCTAATAAGAGAAAATTACTCTATTGTAGCCATTCCTAATCTATTGTATTTCTAAAGTTTGATCTCAAATTTTATAATCTTCAATTACAATCTGGGTGCATATAAATACACCAGCATTAGGAATCATATCGTTTCAAATTCATGTCGGCCCCCGTAGAAATCGAGCCCAAATCATGTCGGCCACAACAGTATTTATAATTTCACATGTCGGCCAATAGCTTTTGAATTTCTATTTTATTCACCAACTAATCGCCAAGATAGTCCTGAAGGTATGCCGAAGGAAAAATAACGTCAATCGCTTCCCCCTGCTCCTTCTGTTTTGCCCTGACTGTCGACCATTGGGAAGACCTCTTATAGATTTTATTACGTTTCCCTGAGAGCCCCCTTTTGCCTTTTGTATGTCGTTGTAGCTTCCATCCCTCGACGAGACATCATGTAGATATCATTTGTTATACCGAAAGGCCCTATCCATTCTAAATCATTGTGACCCTTCGTTTCTCTTACCGATAAGCGCCCATCATGTATGTCAGTCGGTGAGACAATGGGAAGTCGTTATGACTTCATATCGAATACCCCCAGTCCGGCCAAAAGTCATCTATCTCAATCAAGTCACCAAGACAAAAAAAAACTCTCGCTGAAAGCTATTTTGAACATAGTCAGGAAGACCCGACGAGCTCCCCAAGACCACATAGTGAAACATAAGTCTCACCGAAGCACCCGAAATTACACTAGATCGGCAGGAGAATCCCCTAGCTCGGCCGATAGACATCCACATGTATAATTCGGTAAAACATGACTTACTCGATGAGACCACATACCGACACAAATAAGTCACACCGAGCAATGCCCTTTGTTATATTCATCTTTGCAAGACATTCAGAATTTCTCACCGATTGAGCCTCCATTTGAAAAGTCAGTATGACACACTAGATTTGCCGAGACCATAGGCCAAAAGTTATAACTCATACCGATAAGTTCCTTCATAGCGCTTGTCGCTGAGACCCAAGAATTCGCTAGGACACTGTACCGACGCACCAAAATCTTGCCGATGTGAAACCTCATATGTGTCGTTCAGCGAGACAAGAAAGACTCGTTATGACCATTCACTGAAACATATTTCTTTCACCTATATGAACACTACCCATCACCAAAATGATGAAATTGTTATGCTGATAGCTGCCAGTGAATGAAATCTAGTCGCCATGACATTAAAACATCTTGCCGATAGGCAACAAAGACCTTTTGCTAGTAGAAGACACAACATGGATCAGGGAGAGCCAAATGAACTCACGCTGATAGGGACCAGAATGCAAAAGATGCATGACTCAATGGATTCAATGGGGCAACACGGGCAAAAATAAAGGAAATATGCATGAAGGGAGGGAAATGTATTCAAGGTAGGACTCACATGGAAGATTATGAATGCAGACATGTAAAAATCACCAGATTTTTACAATTCCAACAACTCACACAAATCATTTTTACCAATAGAATAATTAGAAATACTGTCAACCAATTTTTTATTAAGAATGGTCTTAAGACCTTTTTCACCAATGTGACCCAATCTATGGTGCCACAACATACATGCATTTTTAGTGCTAGTTACATTGGAAGAGTTACATAAAGTATAGGAATCTATCCTAAGAAAAGTCCCTATTTGATATCCTTTAGATATCACCAAACTCCCTTTTACCAACTTGCAACCAAACTTTTCAAATGTCACATGCATTCCATAGTCATTCAACTTGGATACTGAAAGTAAATTTCTCGCAAGTCCTAGAATATGTAAAAAATCATCAAGGGATTTAATCCTCCTATCACTAAAACATAACTTTACCTTTCCCTTACCAACAATCTTCTTAGTATTTTTATCACCAAGGAAAACATCTCCCCCATCATATGCTTTGTAAGAAGTAAACCACTCCTTGTGAGGAGTCATGGTAGGATCAACCTAAATCAATAATCCAAGCATCATCACTAATAGAGTTAGCTGAAATAAACAAAGCATTAGAATCATCATTAGAGGACTTTTCCATGGAGGAATCAACATTCTTTTTCTTGTTCTTACACTCCTTCACATGCACTCTTTTTCCACAATTTCAACAATTTACTCTGCTCTTTTCGAGAGTCTTAGAACATCTTTTAGACTTATCCCTCTTTTATCCCCTTTAGTCCCTTTCTCTTTGGACCTTCCTTGCACATGCAAGGCATCTTGGGTGCCAACATTCATAGACTTTCTCCTCATCTCCTTTGATAGAAGTATGGAAATCATGTTGTCCATTTTTGCTTTTGCATTACCACTACTTATGGAAACAATCAGATTTTCCCAAGATTCAAGCAAAGAACAAAGAATACATTCAAGAGGACATAATCTGTGAGACACAATCGTATGGTTCCTCGGGACTTCTTATCTAGCTTTTTCCAATCTTGATGAGACATTGAAACTAGTTTGGTCTCTTGTGAAACTAACAACCACATATCTCTCTCTTCAAGGAGATCCTCCATATTTAATTTCCACATCTCATAGCCTATGCCATTGAATTTATCAATATCCTAGCAAGAGGTAGAATCCATGGAAAAAAATCCTCTTCACAAATCTATAATATACCACAAAATAAAGGCTCCCACTGTAGCCAAAAAACCTTGAACCAAAACTTAAGATAAAGGCATCCCCTTCTCAATAGAATCATTGGATCTAATACCAAATGTTGAAAAAAAATGTGAAGGAAAGCTACAATAAACATGTGATTGAAACAAACATCACAATATAAAAAATAACAACCAAAATGAGACACCAGATTTATGTGCTAAAACCCTTTCGAGAAAAAATGCACCCAAGAAAATATGACAAGTATATTATTAATATTCCAATGAGAGTATACAATAGTACACTTCACTATTGATCTCTAATCAACATGACAACACCATGTCACGTACAAGAACTCAATATGAAACTACCATCCCATGACTCCAATTTATAGAAATTGACAGAGGTAAAACCATGAATGGTAAACCAAAACAAGAGGCACAAAACCACCTACAAAAACCCATGCCCCTCTTCAAGGATAACCAAAGGACATAATAAAATATTAATTGGATATTCAAGACTCCAACATAGGCACCAAACCCATAGCCTATCCAAATCCTTCCTTTCTGGATGCTCGAGTTACCTTTCCACTTCCCGATGGAATACCAATAGACACCTTATCTTCTCCAATCTTGGATCCCCACTCCAAAACCTTTCATATTCCATTTTTGACATGTAGGAAACATGCCTTATCCATATTTGATGTGTAGCCTCCAAAAGAAAATCTTTTATTTAAAATATAATTACAACATGCTAGCATATAATATCTTTCTCTCATGCCCCCTAGAACACATTCCAAGAAACATACAGACATACAAATGACATAGGATTACAAGGTTAATGTCACCTTATCCTAACAAGCATATTGTTTGCAATTGTATCTTTGTGGAAGCACAAGGTTTTTGTTGTCATGATCTTGGATGAAAATCCTAACATGGTATCTTGGAGGAATAATGCACAGCTAGTATTGAGGAGAAGATGATTCAAACCACCACAAAGGATTCATATCAGACAACAACCTCCAATGCCATATCAATTCTCCCACACTTGGCTTGCAGCCCCTGTCTACATATAAGATTACAGATTCATAGAGCTTACACATTGAATGGAAAATGAGATTGTTTTGTTGTAGATATCCTCATGAATTCTTCAAAGCACCTCACATTACTTACACAACAACATCCTTGGCTTGACCTGCACATCTCAACGCTTGCATTTGGCCTCAATCACCAGTTTACGATTCCTACTCGAAGTCATCTAGGCAGAAAACTAGCGACATCAACTTCATTCATAGTGGTGCATGCCATAAGTTGAGATACTCTCTGCCACCTCCAATAGATCTACTTTTAAATCATGCACTTTTCAATTTGTTGCCACCTCATGCAACCCTCCACAATTTGTTACATTGAATCAACCTTACTTTGACTGAGTAGTTTCCACATTTATAAGCATTCATGCAAGTATTAGTGGTCATAGTTAGCATTTATTTTCTATAGTTAAAATTTTATGTTAATGTAACTATAAATAGTGTGCTAACTGCCAAACAAACCACTAACATTTTGTACTAACTAATAGTAGTTACATTGAAACTATCATCTCATTTAAAGCCTGTAAGGGAGGGGATTTTTTTTTCCATAGTTAAAGATTTTTAAAAGAGGAAGTCAATTCTTTTTACAATGAATTTGGGAAAGGGAAACTGTATGGGGGGAGGTGAATTTTCTTTCCATAGTTAAAAATTTATAAAAAGGGAATTTAATTCTATTTACAATGAATTTGGCAAAGGGAAATTTTTTGAGGGTGTATAGGAGTGAATTTGCAACCCTTGTACAAATTCCAGTTTCACATACCCTCACCTTAGAAAATCCAATCTGAAGGAAAAATTCCACATCACCCACCTACCTTCCATACACTTGGCATTTGTCTCATGCATCATCGATAAAATATTTCATGGGGATGAACATGTGGAGCGCGGACATCTACGTGTCGCACTATCATCCCTGATGGATTCCTGCCTCTAAATTTGGTAGAGGTGTTAGACACCCAATTGGGGCTGAATTGTAACGTCCCTCTTCGACAAACTAACCCAAAAATGTCTTATTCCTTCTCATCCCACATTCAAAAACACTTAATCTCACTTCATTTCATCCTATTACATGTCTATTGATCAATTCACTTCACTTCTTCACTCTCAAGCAACATTCCAACATTTCGTTGTGAGCATTGTAGTAGCTTTGAAGCTCCATCAACTCCACATTACAAGTGTGAGGCAAGCCATAGAAGTTGTGGGCTTATATTCTTGTGAGATCTCCCTTCATCACCCTATGGCTGTGGTGACTTTTCCAAGTCCATACCTTGCAATCTCCTCCATTGGCTAGTGATCTTTTGGGTGGAGGTGGTAACGCTTCACTCCTCTCCTTTGTGATTTGATAGAGTAGCATAGTATTGTTTTGTAGTGTTCATTGCTATCTTTTCTTTCCTTTATCACATATTCTACTCCATTGCTTTCTGACTATTAGTGGAGGTGGAAACACCAAAATGGGGGTCTGACTAAGTCAGGCCCCAATATTCCCAAACAATTTTCCCTCTTTATTGTGTGTAGCTGGATGTGTGCATGGAGCTAGGTGGTGAATCAAAATTTTTGTGAGATTATCTTCATTACCTTAGCTTTCATTTAGTTGCTTTATCATCTCTGTCTCTATTTCTCGTACTTTCTCATTATGTTTTTCCTATCAAAACCAACTAGCTAGGTTGCCAGTTAGTTTTTAAGCAGTTTGTATTGTAATTTTTTGTTTTCTAGTCATACAGACACTAACACGCCTGAGAGATGTGGTCAGCACACCGTGCTATCATCCCAGAACTACACTGCCATCCTCAGATAGAGAGCTCTTTAAGGTGCAATACTGACTCCAAAAACTAGCTCACCTAGCTTGAACCTAAACTCTAGATCTATAGAGTGACAAAAGTACTACATAGTGTTCTTCATTCTTGATCCTCACCCCAAGACATCTTTTACAGTGATGTAAGTTAGGGCAGCCCTCCACTCTCAGCTCTCCATGACCTGGAGCCTTGATGTGGTTGGTCCCCCTCTCTTACATTTTTGGTGAACCCGACATGAACCATTTTGGTTCTATTTAGCAGTGCAAAAGGGTCCTTTCCTCACATTCTAGGAGCATTGTAGGTGCAAGTGTTGTGAGGCATTTCACCTTGCAGCCTAACCTGTGACCCCTAGTAGGCATAGTTGGAAGGTTCATAAGTATTGTGGAATGAAGCCTTAACATTCCAAACCTTTGGGGGTTTTGTGAGAGTATCGTTTAGTATACGTGATGGCCTCTTTCTTGCATCTACCTTTTCCCTTTGCGTAGCCTGCGAGTAGTGGTCCAGGTATAACCTTCACCTTGCAGGGCCTATCGATGGGCTTCAATAGAGAACCATGTCCTCTTTATATCCCTGCATGAATCAATGGGAACACTATAGCAAGTGTTATTTTTGACCCAACGTCTTAGGTGAATATCATAACTAAGGAGATTATGTTAATTAACTTCCTGCATAAAGATGGGTACGATGCACCTATGAGCACCATTCGTACCCATAACGTACTTTTCGTACCTCCCCTTGCAGTATCATTTTGTCAGTCATTGTTGGACCTGAGTATGTAAGCCTGTTATTTTCCATAATCCCAGGGTCTGAACTCTTTAGAGTCAAGTTAGGTATCCCCTAGTTAGTAGCTATGAATGCAGTTCCATCAGTTGTGCATAAGTGTTTGAATTTTATTCATGAGGGTTTAGTGCATGTGATCCATCACATTGGTTATAGGCCATTGGTTGCACGTGGTAGCTATTCTTTAGATCACTTCTGGCCTGAACCCACTGGTCCTCTCCCACCTAGGAAGGACCTCTTGTACTGGACTTATCTAAAGTACAAGAAAGGGTGCTTAACACCTAGAGTGAAATAACCTCCACCACCTTATGTTGTTTCACATAAGGCATGCCTAAAAGTTGACAGTGATGCCACCAAGGTCTATAGAAGAGAAGAAGAGAAGAAATCTTGAGGTCCTCTTCTTCCTCTTCCTTTTTCCAGCCTGAAACTTCCTCTCACCCTACTATGGTGCCATCAGATTTTTCTCCACGTTTGCGGGAGAACCCTATGGTGCTTGCTTGGTGAAAGCCTAAGTGTCTTGCATTTCAACTTCTTGTTTTTCCCACTGAGCCTAGGCCCATTTGAAACAATAGAAGGAAGGGTCCCCATGGGGAAGCCTCTATGTCTCAACCTCTGTGATCTCCCACCACTCCTACTCCTAAAGTAGTGAGTGGGAAGAGGCTCACCATAGAGGCACTAGAGCTGAATCCCCCTATTGTTTCTCAACCTCTTCCTCCTACTCCCATTTAGGAGTATATCCCTCCATTAGAGATGGTTGTGATGGACACCCTTATGGCTTAGCAAGAGACTTTTATCCCTTTGCATCTCCTGGCCTCTAGCTCAAAGAGTCATAGAAACTACCCTGTGTGTGAGCACAAGCATTGACGAAAGGCTCTAGCGGTTGAGTGGGCCGCTTTGCAGAAAAAGGAAGAGGAGATGATCACTCCTACTTCAAGGCCTCCTGATGTGTCCTCTCTCCTCCCCTCTTCTTTCATTCAATCAAATTCAGTCTCGCTTTCAGTTCCTACTGTGAGTGTGAGTGTACCTGACCCTAAAAAGGTATAGTTGTTTATTGCTCCTTCAACTGAGTCACCCCTATTGATGTCCCTTCTAGACATCCCATCATTCCCTAAACCTATGGACATGCTAAATACCTTGTCTATAGGGAGTTCACATCCTATGGAAAAGCAAAAAGTGGAGGTTGGCCCTTCTATCAATGGCAGGTGTAAGAGGATCCCACCTTCTCCAAAAGGTGGTTTAGTGCTAGCTAGCTTGTTCTGTACTAGTGACAAAGCAAGTTATGGCTTCCCCTAAGTTTTTCATCTCTCCCAAGTCACTTGGTGAACCAAGCGGTGAATCTTGAGTGTTTTCCTCCCCGTCTGTTGAGGCATGACGTGGCACTTCTAGAAAGTGTATGTTTAGCTCTCTAGACAAAGTTCTGGCCTTGTCGGTGATCTTCACAAAATCGTTGACTATAGCTCCACAAGAGATGAACAGAGAAGAACTTGTGGGGACTTCTTCCTTAGCCCTTGTTGGAGGAGGGTTGGAAGCTCCTCCCCTTAATATTCCACCACTACAGGCTCATCCTCCTTCCCCTTATAATGATTTATATTAGGAAGGGAATGACCTCTCAAGGTCGATGAGTGTTAGGGGCAGGCCTCTTCTTTATCTTTAGATTAGGAGTGTGTGTGGGTTGTGACATGTTCCTCCATGCTTGTGTTATGTGCACCTGAATGAACCTTGTCACCCTTGTTGGTACTTGGATACAAGAGTGATTTTATGTTGTAAACCTTCTTCTATTTGTATCACCATTTGTCCTTTGTTATTTTTTTTGACTTTTGGAAAAATGGGGACAATGCAAAGTGTTGGGGGAATTTAGGATTCCCTTCCATGTTGACCCAATTTTTTATTTGTACTTTTTCTTCTTGTGCATTCTTCACATGGTTTGATATAGTAGGGGGTTGATGAGAGTTCATTTATATACTATTACTATACTTATATATATTTATGAGTAGCTCTAACCCCAAAATATTAGATCACCCCTGTGTATCTTGTTCATGCTATTTCTCTTTCGCTCTTTGATCTTTCTCTCTTCTTTGCTTAAGTAGTCTCTCATATTTGTGACAAAATTCTTTTTGCAATAATTTGATTTTCAAAAAATGCATTCATTTCCCATGGATCTTTTCTCAAAAATCCTTGCAACCTTTTTCAAAGATTGCATTCTCAACTTGGACCCCTAATGGAACATGCTTCCTTCATCATGGGTTCACAAAGAAAAAACTTGAGAACTTTCCTCCAAGGTGGGAGTTACTTTTCCTATGGGAGAAGCCTTGACCTTCCCCTCATGAGGGGGTATTTCCTTCCTTTCAAATTCCTTAATGAAGTGAATGTATTTTGAAAGGATTCCTTGATGATGAATTGATTTGAGAAAAAAACATATCTTTTATACTTTCAAACAACATGTCCCTTGAGTGGGCCCCTTTTCTTTTGAAGGGTTCCCAAGGGATCCCTTTGAGAGCCTGTCAATTTTCTGACTATCTGCATGATTGTATGCTTGTTTTCCTATGTGGTTGTTTTTTGTTTCCTGACATGTTTTATCTATGGATTAACATGTTGCTTTGTAGCTGCACCTGTGAAGTTGCTTTTCAGTCTGACTCTGTAGAGTCCCCTTACACTAGGTTTCCTTGATAAGAGAGAACTTGGGGGTTTCCTTCTTGCAGGTCTATGGACCTGTAAGGCACTTACTTCACTCAGCTTCCTTCATGAGACAAAACTTTTGGGTTTCCTTCTCGCAGGTCTGTAGGCCTGTGAGATGCTTTCATCTTGTGGGATTTTTCCATCATTGGTTTGAGGGCCATGGGTGTACTTTGTGCAACTTCATAGTTCTATAGAGTGAAACTCCCTAGGGAGAGTACTTGTGGAGTCCATTTCCTACCCTGCACTTCAGAGTTCACGAGATCATGGTCTGCTTCCTCAATAGTTCAGGTATACATTTCTAACCCTACCAACTCTTCTATCTAATTTACCAAATGCTCATCAATATGTGCACTTGCTAAAGTGGGGGAAAAATGTTTAGGAGTGAATTTTCACCCCTTGTACAAATTCCCCTTTCACATACCCTCACCTTAGAAAATCAAATCTAAAGGAAAAATTCCACATCACCCACCTACCTTCCATCCACTTGGCATTTGTCGCGTACGTCAGTGAGAGAATATTTGACAGGGACAAATGTGCAACACATGAAAGTATACGTTGTGTGTTGCCATCCCTTATGGATTCCTGCATCTAAAGATGGCAGAGGCATTACACACTCAATTGGGGCCGAATTGTAACGTCCCTTTTTGACCAATTGACCTGAAAATGCCTTATTCCTTCTCATCCCACCTTTAAAAACACTCAATCTCACTTCATTTCATCCTGTTACATGTCTCTTGAGCAATTCACTTCAGTTCTTCACTCTCAAGTAGCATTCTAGCATTTCATTATGAGCATTGCAGTAGCTTTGAAGCTCCATCAACTCCACATTACAAGTGTGAGGCAAGCCACATAAGTTGTGGGCTTGGAGTCTTGTGAGACCTCCATTCATCACCGCTGCGGCTGTGGTGACTTTTCTAAGTCCATACCTTGCATTCTCCTCCATTGGCTAGTGAGATTTTTGGTGGAGGTTGTAACGCTTCACTCTTCTCCTTTGTGATTTGATATAGTAGATTAGTATTGTTTTTTAGTGTTCATTGCTATGTTTTATTTCCTTTATTGCATGTTCTACTCCATTGCTTTTTGGATTTCCATGGAGGTGGAAACACCAAAACGGGGGTCTGACTGAGGCAGGACCCTATACAACTCCAATAATTTTCCCTCTTTCTTGTGTGTAGGTGGACGTAGGTGTGGATCTAGTTGGACAATCAATGTTTTTGTGAAATTATTTTCATTACCTTAGCTTTCATTTATTTGCTTTATCATCTCTGCCTCTATTTTTTTACTTTCTCATTTTGTTTTTCTCGTCAAAACCAACTAGCTAGGCTGTCAGTTACTTTTTAGGTAGTTTATATTGTACTTTATTTTTTGGCCATATGGATGCCAGCGCGCTTGAGAGATTCTAGCACTCCATGCTATCATCCCAAAACTGCATTTCCATCCTTAGACAAAGAGTTATCTAAGGTGAAATATTGACTCAAAAAACTAGCTTGCCTAGCTAGAATCTGAACTCTAGATTTGTACATTCATAAAAGTACTACTTAGGGCTCTTCTGATGCAAAATAGGGAGTGAGAATACAAATCAATTCAAAACTAACTCAAACAAATCAAACTTTCAAACTTAGAACCTTAGTTTCATGGGTTTCTTTCACAATTTCACCTTTCTCCTTGTAGCATTCCAAACAAGCTTTTCCTAACACAATCTACAAACCAAGCCTCAAAGCCACAAACCAATCACCATTCTAGATATCCTTTTGTTAGTTTCAAAACATATCAAATTTGCAAGTATGGTTTCTTTGGAACAAACCCTTCAAAACTTTGCTGCTATGATTGATAAGAAGCCTAATAAGGCTTGTGTGAATAGGAATCTATTGGTTCTACACACTCCCAGCCCCCATTCTTCAAAGAAACACCTTATACATGTCAAATTAGGTCTACACATGCTATTCCAACCCTTACAAATCACTTTCCAAAAGTTTTCTATCAAACCCTACTATCTATGCAACAAAATTGCTAAAAAACAAGTGTTTCCAGCCTAGGGCATCATCCTATTTACTCAAAACCTCTCTCTTGCTCTTTCCAACCAAATGAAAAATAAACCTACACCTAAATCTACCATTCCACCAAGTTAGAGCATTTTCTACTAGGTGGAATGGCTCACAAATCCATTTTCTCCAATCAAACCCTCAAAATTTGGGTTTCAAGGAAGATTTTAGAAAACCTACTCTAACTCACTCAATACTTGATGAAAATAGATGAAATAAGATGCAGAATGACAAGGAGTTAGATCTCCATCAATTTAAATACATGAATGTTCACCTACAGGCTGTACAAGGCCATACTAATGGTTGTAGCAACAATTTTTCACTTTAAAATGCAAGAATCAAGAGCCTTGTTATTCAAATTTTTAAAATTACATCAGCCAACCTCCTCCACAATGTTCCCATATGATTTTAAATGCATTACAAGGCTTAACCAATTGAAAACAACTGATTTATAACTCCCTAGTTGTTCATCTTCCCTATTACATCAAAAATGCAGAAAAAGCAAAGTTGCTTTCAACAACTTTTGCAACTTGTACAAACTTGATCATATTAACTCTAAACCACCTAAGACAACTTAAAAAAATGGGAAATAGTCTTATAGACCTTATTACAAACAAAAATCATGACTTCTCATCACAAAACTAATATTTAGAACCTTTAAGAGCAATGGTGCCCTGCACCATCTTCATTCTTGATCCTCACCCCAAGCCATCTTTTAGAGTGTGGGAATTTAGGGCTGCCCTCCATTCTTAGTTCTTCATGACTTGGGGCCTTGGCGTGGTTGGTCCCCCTCTCTTACAAGGGGGATGTGATATTTTTTTCCATAGTTAAAAAATTGTAAAAGAAGAAGTCAATTTGTTTTGCAATGAATTTGGAAAAATGGGGGGTCGTCATAATGGGGGTTTAATTTTATGTTTTTTTAAATTTTTGAACCAAAATTTTTTGTAGGGGCTTCTCTCTTACACTTCTAGGGTTTTCCACTTAAAAGGAGAAAGGTATCCTACAAAAACTTGGGGGTTCACTCAAGACTAATGCTAATATAATTGGAATATGTCTAAATGTAATGTCCCAAATGCAAAGAATTGATAAAAGATAATGAACATTAATGCAAAACCTAAGAAATGCAAGTTGTTTGAAAACATGGTGATGTATGTAAAATGACTTAAGAATGCAAGTAAATAATAATAGAAATGAACAAGATTGGAGAGGTGCACCTAGAATCTGAAATGTGATTCAGAGAGGCTCTAGAATCCTATAGATTTTGTTGTTGAAGCCAAATGGGACACTTACGTCAAGTTGGGCAACTTAGTTGTGTTTCAGGGAGATTCTGTCAGAACAGGTTTCTGCCAAATGGGTATCCGAAAATACATAAATCACATTTTAGGCTTGGTAGTGGGAATAATTCACCATAGATGATGACTTAGTTCACCTAGGAATTTTGAGAAATTTAGGGTAGGAATCTATAGTTTTCTGTCTGTACTTCCCTTCTTGACAGGTGTCTAGTTTAGATTCTGCAGAAAATGGGATGAAAGAGGTCTCCAAGCTTCAATTAGGGATTTTTTTACTTGAATAGCATTGATGAGTTGACAACACCTTTTTAACACTTTCCTCTTTGAAAAATCTACATACAAGACCTACAAAACACACATGCAAAGAGGGGGAAAAGGGTTAAGGGTTAGAGAATAGGGATTTGCCTTGGTCAAACCTTGATTTGGTAATCAAACCCTTGAAAATGAAATGAAATAAATAGAGAATGATGAATTAACAACATGCAATGCTACAACTCACCAAACCCTTCATGTAGAAATCTGAAGATGTGCAAGAAGATGCTCCATTGGATGCTTGATAATGCTTAGAATGCTTAAGTGAATGCTTGATAATTCCTTAAATAATTAAGTGAATGAATGGGGGTGAAAATAAGAGAAAAACCATTTATTTATACTTCATTTTACAATATTTCCCAAAAATAACATATCATAAGCTAACCTTAAGGTCAATAGAATAAAATCCAACCAGAAAACTAAAATAATTTTGTTTTTTTGCCCAGTGGGACTAAGTTGCCCCAGGTGGGGACTTGGTCCCACCAAGGAAATTTTACAAGGTGTCAGGAATTAATGTGTATTTAATTATGTATAATGGGATTGTTCTCAAAAATACACTTAAATAGGGTCAGAAAGGAATTAAGGGGTCATTTAAACATAAGAAAGTGTCAAATTAGTGATGAAAAGCCTAGAAAAGCATGAGAGTTTGTTACAAATCTTTACAACACTTTGAAATAAGACTTGGTAAGTGATAAAAAGGGGTTATTTAGGTGAATTATAATGAAAGGGTCCTAGAAAAGTGTGAAAGTGGGTTACAACAATTAACAACACTTTTGCAAGACATCCTAGAATTCTAATGATTCACAAGGGTCCAAGACCTAATGTGAATGTGTTGACCACATTACAACATTAAATATAGGAAAAATCAAGCCAAAGTCCATGAGACTCAAGTGAGCATAAAAATGTCCAACTATACATATTTTGGTGACACATTAAGCCCCCCCTTTAGTGAGAGGATGAAATTAGTTCAAACTCACACTAAAATAGCCCAACATGCACATTGAGAGGGATCAAAATGCACTAATGCTTGGTAAAATGAGATAACAACAATCAAGAGGGATGATCAAGCCCCCGAGATCAAGATCCATGGAAAACCAAACATAAGTAGAAGGGAACACACATGAGAATGATGAAAAGGAATGAAAGGAAGAGAAGGAGAGGGAAAAAGAGAATTGGATGAAGCTTCGATTGCTTTTCCATCCCGTTGTGGATCAGATCTAAGATGTTTGTCTAGAAAAAGAAATTTATACTCACTCTGAGACAATGGAACTCATGGTTGTTCGTCGGGTGAGAGGCCAAAAAAAAAGGTGAGAAACATATACTCATGGCTGGTATGCACTCACACACACACACAAGTGGCTATGGGGAAAAGTCATGCCTCAGAATGGGCTTCCCACTCAACCATACCAAAGTTATACCTCTTGATAAGTTTAATAAGGCGCCATAGAAGAAAATGGAATTTCAAGCTTCATGAGACAAGAAAAACTTTGTATGCTTGGAGCTCATGAAAAAACGCAATAGCACCACAGGCATGCAAGCTCTATTATGTAAGGTGGCCATATAACAAATGAAAAATGTAATATGCAAAGGAATGTTCAAAGGAGTCTTGCTTAGTTCATAGGAGGTCTATGACTTAGGTAACATTGTATCTAATGTCTCCAAGAGAGGACCAATCAAAGGATAGAAAATTTGCAACTTAAGGGATGCAATGCGTCACATCAAGCCACCAAGAGGAATGTAATATTCTAAGATAGATCATGCTCATGAAGTACACTACACCCAATGTCATCCAAAAAGTGATGAACACATCATATGAAATAACAAGCCTCCACTAAGAACAAAGAAAAAAATTGTAAGATGTATAATGCCAATGTATGCCCCCACTTTAAAGGAGTTGCTACACACCATATTGTGATCAATTACTTTAAAGTAGTGAATGAAAAATGCTAAAATAATAAAGAATACATGATAGCCAACTTAGAAAGTCCCTATGCCAAGTCATATGATTTCGAGTAAGGCTATATCATGTGAAAGAAAAGAAAAAGAAAAAAGAAGGGGTTGCCCACAAAATGAAGACACCAAACACATAAGGGATCTATGGATTTGGGGTCAGTATGTTCTTTGCTGCAATTGCTAACATATGCCTTGATTGTTGGAATATGGCTCAGTGAGATTATTGGTATGGCTTCTAGTGTTGTCATTGATGGCAACTAAAGTCACTATTGTGGTCCACAAATCTAAACCTGGTCATAACAGTCGTTAAAGTTAAGTACAGTGTATTACCGACAAAGAACATGAAGAATAGGGTATTTGGTTAGTATGTCAATCTGTATGCTTCACCGGATCATCATCTTGTGTTTTGGATCCCCAGGATAGGTTGTTAAGCATGTATGTTACCTAATTGGTAAGTTTAGTGATGTTGCATTAAACAGTGTACGAGTAAAATGATCTGGTAGGATGTTTTTTTATCTATTTGTTCATTATAACCTAGTCAATTTAGCGTGTTGCAGATGTATAAGGGATGATTGTTTAAATGTTTCTATGTTTGGGAATTTTATTTTGGGTCTAAACTATGTCGTGGCTGACTTGTATGGGTGCACATTATAAATTTTTCATGATTTGAGCCGACATGTGGAGAATATTATATTTTGTGTGAAGCTAACATATAGCATTTGAATTCTTGCTGACGGATATATATGTGAGATCAGTAATTCAATTTGGGTATGAAAGTAAGTGTGGATGTGTGTGAATGTGTGTGAAGAGAAGAAATTTTTTTTGTGCGAGTATTAGAAGGGTGATTGAGCAATCTATGCACAGTTTCAGAAGGGCAGAAAAATAGAGAAGAGCAGAGCAAAGTAGAGTAGAAGGGATGAAGATCATCTATTGTGCTTCATTGAAATTGAATCTAGGCATTTGAAGATGCTATCTTCTCAGTTCAAACTTTTTGTTGTAATCATAAATTTTGTAAGGTAGTGAGCCTTCCTTATTTTGAGTAGTGAGCTCTAGGCACTATGCCTGAATGCATGTACATTCCCTTTTGTTCATACTATTAATAGAGTATAAATTCTGGATTAATCTTCACCATGGTTTTTTCCCTAATAGGGTTTCCACATAAAAATCTTGGTGTTATGGTGTTTTGATTGTCTCTCTCATGTATTTACATGTTTATTTTAGTTTAAATGTTGTGAATGGTTTATGATCTAAATTGAAGTTTAAATTTTCAGAACACTGATTCACCCCCACTCTTAGTGTTCCTTGAGTCTAACAATTGGTATCAGAGCAGGTTCCTCTTTGAATTCCTAACAACTTCAGGTGGATCTTGAAGTACAATGGACTCTAGTGGTATTCAACAATAGCTTATGTTAGCACTTGATGATCTTGATCAGTCTAAAGTAGAAGTCCTGGAGTTAAAATCAAATCTTGTGGATGCTGAAAAATTCATTCAATCATTCAAGGATAAAATCAATGAATCAAGAGAAAAGAGGAAGGAATTGTGTGATCAGCTAAAACAAAAAGAAAATAAAAGCTTGGAAGATGTTAACCTGATTAAAACCCTAAAAGAAATAACTGAAGAATGTGAAAAGCTTGCTAGAAACAATGCTACTCTAAAGGTTGAGCTAGAATTTATGGCGATGAAGCTAACTAAGGAGATTTAAGAAAGAAAGAAGAATGAGGAAAATTTGGCTCAGTCCTTGAAAGAGAAATCTAAAAAATGCAGCAGAGTTAATAGTGGATTCAGTTAGCTAGAGATTGAACTACAACAATCTAGAAGTAATGAACAAGAGCTTGAAAGAAAAATAGTTATTCTCATAGATGAATTCTCTACTACAAATGAATACAAGGAGAATTTTAGGATTAGTTCTACTAAGCTTGAGGAGATGACTAAAGGACAAAAGGATGCAAATGATAAGAGAGGTCTTGGATATGAGAAGGAAGAAAGCTCCAGATTTGAACACAAGGATCCCAGAAAAAGAAATTAGATGAACAAAGGAAGAAGGTATCCAGTAAGACAACCCAATGCTCTGAAATTTAATGGTTACTACTTTTCTTGCAATAAATTTGGTCATATGGCTTCTCAGAGTAGAAGAAAAGTAAATTCAAGTAGTCCATCATTTCTCAATCAATGTTTTAGTTGCAAAAAGTTTGGTCATAAATCAATTGAATGTAGAAGTATGGTTATTAGTGTAAGGAATCTTAAATGCTACACCTGTGGAAGATTTGGACATGTTTCTAATTAGTGTAGATCAAGGGTAATTCAATGGAATGAATGGTCTAGACAAAGAAATCTGGTGTGTTACAACTATAATGGATTTGGTCACATTGCAAGATTCTACATGAACAAAAATATGGATAGAAGAGGTCTGGTATATCAAGTAAGAATTTCATAGAAAGATGACAAAGGAAAAGGAAAAGTGACTATGGAAGAGATAAGAAATAAGATGAAGAAAAGTGGGTAAAGAAGATTGAATCTAATAAGCCCGTACTAGAAGCTGCCTCTAGTAATCCCTCTGATAATTCCTCTAAAAATTAATTTCAAGCGATAGGCCTAGGGGGAGTTTCTCCAGTAAAATCCTTTGCCCCCTATCAGTTGTTGGCACTAGAATTTACGAAGTTGTAAGTAGTTGTTCCATCAGCTAACAAATGTATCTGTGATCACTTGTTCAATAAGTTAAGATCTGAAAGTTCTATAGATGGATTCTTCTCTTGCTGTCTAAGAGAGCAGTGTAACAAGAACTCCTAGGGAAGAGCATTTAATGTAGTGAAAACGTTAGGTGCACAAAGCTATAAAAAGATATTTCGAACCCTCATTTGTCACTTTGCATTGAAAAAGAATAGTGAAAGAGCCTTTGGAGTAGAATTTTGAAGGAGTCAAGTTGATTCGGCGGTGAATTCATCAGGTATTCCATTTGCTTGTAGAATTTCTAAATTTGTGCTAGGTAGAAAAACCTTGTTCGATACAGAAAATGAAGCAAATGAAGGGAATTGTGAGTTTGGATGAATATAGTAGCAGGAAGATCAGGGATGTAAGAGATATGTTTCCTGCTGGCGAATTCAAGTGGCTCAAAGGAGCGAAACATAGGAGTTTGGAAATTTGGAATGAATTTCCTTATTTTGACAACGCGGAAGTGGTTAGGTTCATCTTGAGAAAATTGAATGAAAACACTCTATATTTGGACAAACCCTATCTTATTTCGAAGGAAGTGATTATAAATTTAACTAGGTTATGCAATGTTAGGGATATTCCGAAGAAGAAGTTGATTCAAAATAAAGAAGTTGAAACCCTAAGCAGTGTAACAAGAGATTAGAGGGCTCTAGTAATTTCAACGATCAAAGATCCATTGACAAGGTACATTACATATGGAATTTCATACAAAATCTTCTTCAAAAATAGGGAAGCATCAACCTCTACAGGCGTAGTTTACATTTCACATAAGATGATAATGGAGGACCCAGACTTTGACCCATGCAGTTTGCTGGAAGATCAACTAATGGAGAACGTGCAATTAAAAATGGATGTAGATTATCCTTTCAGATTATGCACTTTTACCATATGTATCATGATGTATTTTCTAAATTGTTTGTGACAAAATGATAATATTGTATGGAGGGAGAGTGAACCGGTCTGTAAGAAATTTTTTAAGCATTTCAATACTTTGGAAAATTGTGAGCAAGCTTATGCAAATTTATTTAGAGAGTTGTTAGGAAAGTTTGGAGTAGTTGGTATATCTCTTCCAGTAAAAAAATTGAAGTTGGATCATCTTTTGGTAAGATGGAGAGGAAGCATAAAAGAGCAATAAGGTTTGTTGATGATAAGTACTCCTCCAGTAATCAAGTCTCCTAAGTCCAAAGGAAAAGGAAAATAACAGATAATTGTGGACATAGTTGATGAAGACTCTGATGAATACACCCCAATAGATGAACCAGAATCAATTGAACTAGATGAAATAATGGCTGATGGAAATGAAGAAGAAGGCACTTTATTCAAAACAAAGATACTATAGATAGTTCCGGAGAAAAATGGAATGTAGAAGATTGTTGACATTTGGTTAGATCGACCCTCATATGAGCAATTTCTGATTGAGAGTACTCTAGGAAGATACTTTGTGCAGAATAACATTGAATTGGAAAGTTTGCAGAATTTATTTGAGTGTATTAAGGAGGTTGTGGCCTCTATCTCTCTAGATAAGAAAGAGGAGGAAATAATCTTACATTTGAAGGAGCAGTTCAAGCTATCCCTTACAAAACTAAAAAAGAAAATGAATGTGTTGAGGCGGTGCATCAATTCAACTAATAACATCTACAACTATTGTCTATGTTGGCCTCATATTGTTGGAAAATATAAATACAAGCTAGAGAAAATTGAATGTGAATTGAATAAAATTGGTCAGGAGTACAATATGTTTCAGGACAAGGATGGAGTAGTAAAGAAAAGAATTCATGAGTTGTAGGTTGAGCACGCAAAGACTCACTTTTCCAGAAATACTCTTGTGGACACCTTTTGGAAAGTGAAGGATCAAACTGAATGCAAATTGGAGCAGCTGATTGAAGTCCTAAGGAAAGGAGAGAAGTTGGAAGAAGCAATTACAATTATGGAATCCCTCATTCAGATCATCAACTAGACAACAGAACATAATAGTCTGATAATAATTGTTGGGATTGGTGTAGATGCTTGGAAGAAATTCCTTTCGGAGATGAAAGATAAGTATAAATTAATTTTCTGAATTGTGGAGCAGTTGTATTTTTCCAAATTTTGATCAAATTTCTATTTAGCAAAGGGGGAGAGAGAGTAGTAAAAATTTTGTTTTAACAAAAAGGGAAGAAGTGCAATAAGAATACTAGAAAAAGGGGAGAGAAAGCAGTAAATTTTTGTCATTGTTGTCAAAGGGGGAGAGAATGCAATGAAAAATGCCTTGATATCCTAATGGGGAACAATGTTTTTCTATGTTTTGAAATTTTGGAGTTTGGCAGCGTATCTCTGGTTTTGACACTTAGTCATTTTTCACTAAGTGTTTCCATCAATGCCAAAGGGGGAGATTGTTGGCATATGGCTCGAGGAGATTATTAGTATGGCTTCAATTGTTGTCATTAATGGCAACTAAAGTCACTATTGTGTTCTGCAGATCCGAACCTAGTCATATCGATAGTTAAAGTTAAGTACAGTGTATTCCCGAAAGAGAACATGAAGAATAGGGTATCCGATTACTATGTCAATCCATATGCTTCACCATATCATAATCTTGTGTTGTGGATCCACATGATAGGTTGTTAAGCATGTATGTTACCTTATTGGAAAGTTTTATTGATGTTGTATTAATCAATGTATGAGTAAAGTGATCTGGTAGGATGTTTTTATGTCTATTTATTCATTATGGCTGACCTAGTCAATGTAGGGTGTGGCAGATGTATAAGGAATGATTGTTTAAATGTTTCTATGTTTGAGAATTTTATTTTGGATCCCAACTATGTCGTGGCTGACTTGTATGGGTGCACGTTATAAATTGTTCATGATTTGAGCTAACATGTGGAGAATATTATATTTTGTGTGAAGCCGACATATAGTGTTTGAATTCTTCCTGGTGGATATATATGTGAGATCGGTAATTCAATTTGGGTATGAAAGTAAGTGTGGAAGTGTGTGAATGTGTGTGAAGAGGAGAATAGATGTGTGTGTAAGTATTAGAAGGGTGATTGAGAATTCTATGCATAGTTTCAAAAGGGAAGAAAAACAAAGAAGAGCAGAGCAGAGCAAAGCAGAAATACAAAATCAGTCAGAAGGGCCAAAGATCATCAATTGAGCTTCATTGGAACTAAATTTAGGCATTTGAAGATGCTATCTTCTTAGTTCAAACTTTTGTTGTAATCACAAACTTTTTGTAAGGTAGTGAGCCTTCCTCATTTTGAGTAGTGAGCTATAGGTAGTATTCCTGAATGGATGTGCATTCCCTTTTGTTCATACTTTTAACAGAGTATAAATTATGGATTAATCTCCACTGTGGTTTTTCCCCTAACAGGGTTTCCAAGTAAAAATCTTGGTGTTATGGTGTTTTGATTGTCTCTCTCATGTATTTACATTTTTATTTTAGTTTAAATATTGTGAATGGTTTATGATCTGAATTGAAGTTTAAATTTTGTGGAACAATGATTCACCCACCCTCTCAATGTACCTTGAGTCCAACAATTCGTATAAGAGAAAGTTCCTTGTCGAAAGCCTAACAGCTTGAGGTGGATCTTGAAGTACAATGGACTCTAGTGGTCTTCAACATCAGCTTATGGTAGCACTTGGTGATCTTGATCAGTCTAAAGTAGAAGTCCTAGAGTTAAAATCAAATCTTGTGGATACTAAAAAATTCATTCAATCATGGAAGGATAAAATCAATGAATCAAGCTAAAAGAGGAAGGAACTATGTGATCAGCTAAAACAAAAAGAAAATAAAAGCTTGGAAGATGTTCACCTGAATCAGACCCTAAAAGAAATAATTGAAGAATGTGAAAAGCTTGCTAGGGACAATGCTACTCTAAAGGTTGAGATGGAATCTGTGGCAATGAAGCTAATCAAGGAGATTGAAGAAAGCAAGAAGAATGTGGAGAATTTGGCTTAGTCCTTGAAAGAGAAATTTGAAGAATGCAACAGAGTTAATAGTGGATTCATTCAGTTGGAGATTGAATTTAAACAATTCAAAAGTAATGAGCAAGAGCTTGAAAGACATATAGTTATTCCTAGAGATGAACTCTCTACTACAAATGAATAGAAGGAGAAGTTTAGGATCAGTTCTGCTAAGCTTGATGAGATGACTAAAGGACAGAAGGATGCAAATGATAAGTGAGGTCTTGGATATGAGAAGGAAGAAAGGTCCAAATCTAAACACAAGGATACCAGACAAAGAAATCAGATGAACAAAGGCAGAAGGTATCCAGTAAGATAGCCCAATGCTTAGAAGTTTAATGGTTACTGATTTTCTTGTAATAAATTTGGTCATATGGCTTCTCAATGTAGAAGAGAAGTAAATTCAAGTAGTCCATCATTTCTTGGTAAGTATTTTAGTTTCAAAAATTTTGGTCATAAATCAATTGAATGTAGAAGTATGGATGTTAGTATAAGAAATGTTAAATGCTACACCTATGGAAGATTTGGACATGTTGCTAACTAGTGAAAATCAAGGGGAAGTCAATGGAATGAATGGTCTAGAAAAAGAAATTTGGTGTGTTACAATAGCAATAGATTTGGTCACATTGCAAGATTCTACAGGAACAAAAATATGGATAGAAGAGGTCTGGTATATCAAGGAAGAATTTCACAGAAAGATGACAAAGGAAAAGGAAAAGTGACTATGGAAGAGATAAGATATCAGATGAAGAAAACGTGGGTAAAGAAGTGAATCTAATAAGCCCATACTAGAAGCTGCCTCCAGTAATTCCTTCAAAAAATGATTTCAAGCCATCGGCCTAGGGGGAGTTTCTCCAGTAAAATCCTTTTCCCCCATGTTAGTAGTTGGCACTGCAATACATGAAGTTGTAAGTAGTTGTTCCATCAGCCAACAAATGTATTTGTGATCACTTGTTCAGTAAGTTAAGATCTAAAATGTCTACAAATGGATTCTTCTCTTGCTCTTTAAGAGAGCAATGTAACCAGAACTCCTAGGGAATGGCATTTAATGCGTTAAATAGGTTAGGGGAAGGAAGCTATAAAAAGATATTTGGAACGCTCATTTGTCACTTTGCATTGAAAAAGAATAGTAAAAGAGCCTCTGGAGCAGAATTTTGAAGGATTCAAGTCAATTCGGTGGTGAATTCATCGGGTATTCCATTCGCTTATAGAATTTCTAAATTTGTGCTTGGGAGAAAAAAATTGTTCGATACGAAAAAATGAAGCAAATCAAGGGAATTGTGTGATTGGATGAATATAGTAGTAGGAAGATCAGGGATGTAAGAGATATATTGCCTACTGGTGAATTCAAGTGGCTCGAAGGAGCGAAACATAGGAGTTTGGACATTTGGAATGAATTTTCTTATTTTGACAACACGGAAGTGGTTAGGTTCATTTTGAGAAGATTGAATCAAGACACTCTAAATTTGGACAAACCCTATCTTATTTCAAAGGAAGTGATTAGAAATTTAGCTGGGTTATGCAATGTCAGTTATATTCCGAAGAAGAAGTCAATTCAAAATAAAGAAGTTGAAACCCTAAGCGGTTGAACAGGAGATCAGAGGGCTTTGGTAATTTTGACGATCAAAGATCCATTGACAAGGTACATTACATATGGAATTTCATACAAAATTTATTTCAAAAATAGGGAAGGATCAACCTCTATAGGGGCAGTTTACATTTCGCATAAGATGATAATGGAGGACCAAGACTTTGACCTGTGCAGTTTTTTGAAAGATCAATTGATGGAGAACATGCAATTGACAATGGATGTAGATTATCCTTTCAGGTTTGGTACTTTTACCATATGTATCATGATGTATTTTCTAAATTTCTTGTGATAGAATGATAATGTTGTATGGAAGGAGAGTGAATCGGTCTGTAAGAAAATTTTTAAGCATTTCAATACTCTCGAAAAATGTGATTAAGCTTATGCAAATTTCTTTAGAGAGTTGTTAGGAAAGTTTGGAGTAGTTGGTATCTCTCTTCTAGTAAAACCAATTGAAGTTCAATCTTCTTCCGGTAAGATGGAGAGGAAGCATAAAAGAGAAATATATTTTTTTGATGATACTCCTCCAGTACTCAAGTCTCCTAAATCTGAAGGAAAAGGAAAAGAACAGATAATTGTGGACATACTTAATGCAGACTCTGATGAATACACCCCAAGAGATGAACCAAAATTAGTTGAACTGGATGAAATAATGGCTGAAGGAAATTAAGAAGGAACTTTATTCAAAACAAGGATACTGAAGATAGTTTAGGAGAAAGATTGAATGCAGAAGATTGTTAACATTTGGTTAGATCGACCCTCATATGAGTAGGACCTGATTGAGAGTACTCTAGGAAAATACTTTGTGTAGAATAACATTGAATTGGAAAGTTTGCAGAATTTATTTGGGTGTGTTAAGGAAGCTGTGGCCTCTGACTCTCTAGATAAGAAAGAGGAGGAAATAATCTTACATTTGAAGGAGCAGTTCAGGCTATCCCTTAAAAAATTGAAAAAGAAAATGAATGTGTTGAGGCAGTCCATCAATTCAGCTTATAACATCTACAATTATTGTCTACGTTGTCCTCATGTTGTTGAAAAATAAATACAAGCTAGAGCAAATTGAAAGTGAATTGAATAAAATTGGTCAGGACTGCAATATGTTTCAGGACCAGGATGGAGTAGTAAAGAAAAAAATTCATGAGTTGCAGGTTGAGCACGCAAAGACTCACTTTTACAGAAACACTCTTATGGACACCCTCTGGAAAGTGAAGGATCAAACTGAATGCAGATTGGAGCAGTTGATTAAAGTCCTATGGAAAGGAGAGAAGTTGGAAGAAGCAATTACAATTACGTAATCCCTCATTCAGATCATCAATCAGACATAAGAAAATAACAGTCTGAGAATAATTGTTGGGATTGTTGTAGATGCTTGGAAGAAATTCCTTCCGGAGATGAAAGATAAGTATAAAATAAGTTTCTCATTTCTGCAGTAGTTGTAGTTTTCCAAATTTTGATCAAATTTATATTTAGCAAAGGGGAAGAGAGAGAGTAGTACAAATTTTATTTTAGCAAAAAAGGAAGCAGTGCAATAAGAATACTAGAAAAATGGTAGCTAAAGCAGTAAATTTTTGTCATTGATGTCAAAGGGGGAGAGAATGCAGTGAAAAATGCCTTGATATCCTAAGGGGGGGTAGTTTTTTGCTATGTTTTGAAATTTTGGAGTTTGGTAGCGTATCTTTGGTTTTGACACTTAGTCATTTTTCACTAAGTGTTGCCATCAATGCCAAAGGGTGAGATTGTTGGCATATGGCTCAAGGAAATTATTGGTATGGCTTCTAGTGTTGTCATTAATGGCAACTAAATTCACTATTGTGGTTCACAGATCTAAACCTGGTCATACCGAAAGTTAAAGTTAAGTATAGTGTATTACCGACGAAGAACATGAAGAACAAGGTATCTAGTTAGTATGTCAATTCGTATGCTTCACCAGATCATCATCTTGTGATGTGGATCCCCATGATAGGTTGTTAAGCATGTATGTTACCTTATTGGTAAGTTTTTTTATGTTTCATTAATCAATGTACGAGTAAAGTGATCCTGTAGGATGTTTTTCTATTTATTTGTTCATTATGGTCAACCTAGTCAATGTAGCATGTCACAGATGTATAAGGGATGATTGTTTAAATGTTTCTATGTTTAGGAATTTTATTTTGGGTCCCAACTATGTTGTGGCTGACTTGTATGGGTGCACATTATAAATTATTCATGATTTGAGCCGACATGTGGAGAATATTATATTTTGTGTGAAGCCAACATATAGTGTTTGAATTCTTGCTGGCAGATATATATGTGAGACCGGTAATTCAATTTTGGTATAAAAATAAGTGTGGAAGTATGAAAATTCTTTTGAAGAGTAGAAGATATGTGTGTGTGAGTATTAGAAGGGTGATTGAGCAATCTATGCATAGTTTCAAAAGGGCAGAAAAACAAAGAAGAGTAAAGAAAAGTAGAGCAGAAATATAGAACCAGTCAAAAGGGCTAAATATTGTCTATTGAGCTTCATTGGAACTAAATCCAGGCATTTGAAGATGCTATCTTCTCAGTTCAAACTTTTAGTAAGGCAGTGAGCCTTCCTTATTTTGAGTAGTGAGCTCTAGGAAGTATGCTTGAATGCATGTGCATTCCCTTTTGTTCACACTTTTAACATAGTATAAATTATGGATTAATCTCCACCGTGTTTTTTCCCCTAACAAGGTTTCCATGTAAAAATCTTGGTGTTATGGTGTTTTTATTGTCTCTCTCATGTATTTACATGTTTATTTCAGTTTAAATGTTGTGAATGGTTTATGATCTGAATTGAAATTTAAATTTTGTGGAACACTAATTCACCCCCCTCTCAGTGTTCCTTGAGTGCAACAATTGGTATCAGAGCAGATTCCTCTTTGAAAGCCTAACAACTTGAGGTGGATCTTGAAGTACAATGGACTCTAGTGGTCTTCAATAACAGATTATGGTATCACTTGATGATCTTGATCATTCTAAAGTATAAGTTTTGGAGTTAAAATCAAATCTTGTGGATGCTAAAAAATTCATTCAATCATTGAAGGATAATATCAATGAATCAAGAGAAAAGAGGAAGGAACTATGTGATCAGCTAAAACAAAAAGAAAATAAGAGCTTGGAAGATGTTCTTCTAAATGAGACCTTGAAAGAAATAACTAAAGAATGTGAAAAGCATGCTAGGGACAATGCTACACTCAAGCTTGAGATGGAATTTGTGGCAATGAAGCTAACTAAGGAGATTGAAGAAAGAAAGAAGAATGAGGAGAATTTTGCTTAGTCCTTGAAACAGAGATCTAAAGAATGCAACAGAGTTAATAGTGGATTCACTCAACTAGAGATTGAACTGCAACAATCCAGAAGTAATGAACAAGAGATTGAAAGACATATAGTTATTCTCAGAGATGAACTCTCTACTGCAAATGAAGACAAGGAGAAATTTAGGATCAATTTTGCTAAGCTTGATGAGATGACTAAAGGTCGGAAGGATGCAAATGATAAGTGGGGTCTTGGATATGAGAAGGAAGAAAGCTCCAGATCTGAACACAAGGATCCCAGACAATGAAATTAGATGAACAAAGGAAAAAGGTATCCGATAAGACAACCCAATGCTCAGAAGTTTAATGGTTACTACTTTGCTTGTAATAAATTTGGTCATATGGCTTCTTAGTTTAGAAGAAAAGTAAATTCAAGTAGTCCATCATTTCCCAGTTAGTGTTTTAGTTGCAAAAGGTTTGGTCATAAATCAATTGAATGTAGAAGTATGGTTGTTAGTATAAGGAATGTTAAATGCTACACCTATGGAAGATTTGGACATGTTGCTAACCTGTGTAGATCAAGGGGAATTCAATGGAATGAATTGTCTAGAAAAAGAAATCCTATGTGTTATAGCTACAACAGATTTGGTCACATTGCAAGATTCTATAAGAAAAAAAAATGTATAGAAGAGGTCTGTTATATCAAGGAACAATTTCCCAGAAAGATGACAAAGGAAAAGGAAAAGTGACTGTGGAAGAGATAAGAGATCAGATGAAGAAAACATGGGTAAAGAAGAGTGAATCTGATAAGCCCATACTGGAAGTTGCCTCCGTTAATCCCTCCAGTAATTCCTCCAAAAACTGATTTAAAGCCATCAGCCTAGGGGGAGTTTCTCTAGTAAAATCCTTCACCCCCTATTAGTAGTTGGCACTGGAATACAAGAAGTTGTAAGTAGTTGTGCCATCAGCCAAAAAGTGTATTTGTGATCACTTTTTCAGTAAGTTAAGATCTGAAAGGTCTACAGATGGATTCTTCTCTAGCTATCTGAGAGAGCAGTGTAACCAGAACTCCAAGGGCAGAGCATTTACTACGGTAAAAAGGTTAGGTGAGCGAAGCTATAAAATGATATTTGGAACCCCCATTTGTCACTTTGCATTGAAAAAGAATAGTGAAAGAGCCTCTCGAGCATAATTTTGAAGGATTCAAGTCGATTCGACAGTGAATTTATCAGGTATTCCATTCGCTTGTAGAATTTCTAAATTTGTGATCAGTAGAAAAACCTTATTTGGTACGGAAAATGAAGCAAATGAAGGGAATTGTGAGTTTGGATGAATATATTAGTAGAAAGATCAGGGATGTAAGAAATATGTTGCCTACTGGCGAATTCAAGTGGCTCGAAGTAGCAAAGCATAGGAGTTTTCACATTTGGAATGAATTTCCTTATTTTGACAACGCATAAGTGGTTAGGTTCATCTTGAGTAGATTGAATGAAGACACTCTAAATTTGGACAAACCCTATCTTATTTCAAAGGAAGTGATTAGATATTTAATGAGGTTATGCAATGTTAGAGATATTTTGAAGAAGAAGTCAATTCAAAATAAGGAATTTGAAACCCTAACCGGTGTAATAGGAGATCAGAGGGCTCTCGTAATTTCGACAATCAAAGATCCATTGACAAGGTATATTACATATGGAATTTTATACAAAATCTTCTTCAGAAGCAAGGAAGGATCAACCTCTATAGGTGCAGTTTACATTTTGAATAAGATGATAATGGAGGACGAAGACTTTGAACTATGCAGATTGTTGAAAGATCAACTAATGGAGAATGTGCACTTGATAATGGATGTAGATTATCCTTTCAGGTTTGGAACTTTGATCATAAGTATCATGATGTATTTTCTAAATTGCTTGCGATAGAATGATAATGTTGTATGGAAGGAGAGTGAACCGATCTGTAAGCAAATTTTTAAGCATTTCAATACTCTGGAAAATTGTGAGCAAGCTTATGCAAATTTCTTTAGAGACTTATTAGGAAAGTTTAGAGTAGGTTGTATCTCTATTCCGGTAAAAACAATTGAAGTTGGATCATCTTCCAGTAAGATGGAGAGGAATCAATAAAGAGTAATAGAGTTTGCTGATGATACTCCTCCAGTACCAAGTCTACATTGGAAAATATAAAGACAAGCTAGAGAAAATTGAAAGTGAATTGAATAAAATTGGTTAACACTACAATATGTTTTAGGACCAGGATGGAGTAGTAAAGAAAAGAATTCATGAGTTTCAGGTTGAGCACGCAAAGACTCACTTTTCCAGAAACACTCTTGTGGACACCTTCTGGAAAGTGAAGGATCAAACTGAATGTAGATTGGAGTAGCTGATTGAAGTCCTGAGGAAAGGAGAGAAGTTGGAAGAAGCAATTACAATTATGAAATCCCTCATTCAGATAATCAACCAAACATCAGAAAATAACAGTTTGATAATAATTGTTGGGTTTGTTGTAGATGCTTGGAAGAAATTCCTTCTGGAGATGAAAGATAGGTATAAAATAATTTTCTAATTTTTGCAATAGTCATAGTTTTACAAATTTTGATCAAATTTATATTTAGCAAAGGGCGAGAGAGAGAGCAATAAAAAAAATAGCAAAAAAGGAAGAAGTGCAATAAGAATACTAGAAAAAGGGGAGAGAAAGCAGTAAATTTTTGTCATTGATGTTAAAGGGGGAGAGAATGTAGTGAAAAATGCCTTTATATCCTAAGGGGGAGTAGTTTTTTGCTATGTTTTTAAATTTTGGAGTTTGGCAACATATCTTTGGTTTTGACACTTAGTCATTTTTCACTAAGTGTTGCCATCAATGCCAAAGGCTTGATTGTTGGCATATGGTTGGGGGAGATTACTGGTATGCCTTCTAGTGTTGTCATTGATGGCAACTGAAGTCACTATTCTAGTCCACAGATCCAAACTTGGTCATACCGATAGTTAAAGTTAAGTATAGTGTATTGCCAACAGAGAATATGAAGAACAGGGTATCCAGTTAGTATGTCAATCTATATGCTTCACTGGGTCATCATCCTATGTTGAGGATCCCTAGGATTGGCTGTTAATCATGTATGTTACCTTATTGGTAATTTTAGTGATGTTGCATTAATCGGTGTATGAGTAAAGTGATCCGACAGGATGTTTTTTTGTCTATTTGCTCATTATGGCCGACCTAGTCAATGTAGTGTGTCGCAGATGTATAAGGGATGATTTTTTAAATTTTTCTATGTTTGCAAATTTTATTTTGGGTCCCACCTCTGTTGTGGCCAACTTGTATGGGTGCACATTATAAATTGTTCATCATTTGAGCTGACATGTGGAGAATATTATAGTTTGTGTGAAGCCGACATATAGTGTTTGAATTCTTGCTAGTAGATATATATGCGAGATCAATAATTCAATTTGGGTATGAAAGTACATGTGGAAGTGTGCCAATGTGTGCAAAGAGAAGAATAGATGTGTGTGCAAGTACTAGAAGGGTGATTGAGCAATCTATGCACAGTTTTAGAAGGGAAAAAAAATAGAGAAGAGCAGAGTAGAGCAGAGCGAAAATACAGAATCAGTTAGAAGCGTTGAAGATGCTAGCTTCTTAGTTCAAAATTTTTGTTGTAATCACAAAATTTTTGTAAGGCAGTGAGCCTTCCTTATTTTGAGTAGTGAGATCTAGGCAGTATGCTTGAATGCATGTTCATTACCTTTTGTTCATACTCTCAACATAGTATAAATTATGGATTAATCTCCATTGTGGTTTTTCCCCTAATAGGTTTTCCAAGTAAAAATCTTAGTGTTATGGTGTTTTGATTGTCTCTCTCATGTATTTACATGTTTATTTCAGTTTAAATGTTGTGAATAGTTTATGATTTGAATTGAAGTTTAAATTTTGTGAAAAACTAATTCACCCCTCTCTCAGTGTTCCTTGAGTCCAACAATTGGTATTAGAGTAGGTTTCCATTCAAAATCCTAACAACTTGAGGTGGATGTTGAAATAAAATGGACTCTAGTGGTCTTCAACAACAACTTATGGTAGCACTTGATGATCTTGATTAGTCTAAAGTAGAAGTCCTAGACTTAAAAGTAAATCTTGTGGATGCTAAAAAATTAATTCAATCATTGAAGGATAAAATTAATGAATCAAGAGAAAAGTGGAAGGAATAGTGTGATTAGCTAAAACAGAAAGAAAATAAAAGCTTGGAAGATGTTCACTTGAATTAGACCCTAAAAGAAATAACTAAAGAATGTGAAATGCTTGCTAGGGACAATGCTACTCTAAAGCTTGAGATTGAATCTATGGCAATGAAGCTAACTAAGGAGATTGAAGAAAGAAAGAAGAATGAGGAGAATCCGGCTTAGTCCTTGAAAGAGAAATATGAAGAATGCAACAGAGTTAATAGTGGATTCATTCAGCTAGAGATTGAACTACAAGAATCTAGAAGTAATGAACAAGAGCTTGAAAGACAGATAGTTATTCTCAGAGATGAACTCTCTACTAAAAATGAATACAATGAGAAGTTTAGTATTAGTTCTTCTAAGCTTGATGAGATGACTGAAGGAAAAAAGGATACAAATGATAAGCAAGGTCTTGGATATGAGAAGGAAGAAAGCTCTAGATTTGAACACTAGGATCCCAAACAAAGAAATCAGATGAACAAAGGTAGAAGGTATCTGGTAAGATAGCCCAATGCTCAGAAGTTTAATGGTTACTACTTTTCTTGCAATAAATTTGGTCATATGGGTTCTCAGTGTAGAAGAAAAGTAAATTCAAGTAGTCCATCATTTCTTGGTTAGTGTTTTAGTTGTAAAAATTTTGGTCATAAATCAAGTGAATGTAGAAGTATGGATGTTAGTATAAGGAATGTTAAATGGTACACCTGTGGAAGATTTGGACATGTTTCCACCTAGTGCAGATCAAGGGAAAGTCATTGGAATGAATGGTCTAGACAAAGAAATCTAGTGTGTTACAACTATAACATATTTGGTCACATTGCAAGATTCTACAAGAACAAAAATATGTATAGAAGAGGTTGGGTATATCAAGGAAGAATTTCACATAAAGATGACAAAGGAAGAGGAAAAGTGACTATGGAAGAGATAAGAGATCAGGTGAAGAAAACATGGGTAAAGAAGAGTGAATCTGATAAGCCCGTACTAGAAGCTGCCTTCAGTAATACCTCAGGTAATTCCTCTGAAAACTGATTTCAAGCCATTGGCCTAGGGGGAGTTTCTCCAGTAAAATCCACCCATGTCAGTAGTTGGCACTGGAATATGGGAAATTGTAAATAGTTGTGCCATTAGCCAAAAAATGTATCTATGATCAATTGTTCAGTAAGTTAAGATCTAAAAGGTCTATAGATGGATTCTTCTGTTGTTGTCTGAGAGAGAAGTGTAACCAGATCTCCTAGGGTTAAGAATTTAATGCGGTAAAAAGGTTAGGTGTGAGAAGCTATAAAAAGATATTTGGAACCCTCATTTGTCACTTTGCATTGAAAAAGAATATGAAAGAGCCTATGGAGCAGAATTTTGAAGGAGTCAAGTCAATTCAGCAGCGAATTCATCAGGTATTCCATTCGCTTGTAGAATTTCTAAATTTTTGCTCAGTAGAAAAACCTTGTTTGGTACAAAAAATGAAGAAAATTAAGGGAATTGTGAGTTTGGATGAATATAGTAGCAGAAAGATCAGGGATGTATGAGATATGTTTCCTACCCATGAATTGAAGTGGCTCGAAGGAGTGAAACATATGAGTTTGGACATTTGGAACAAATTTCCTTATTTTGACAATGTGGAAGTGGTTAGGTTCATCTTAAGTAGATTGAATGAAGACACTCTAAATCTAGACAAACCCTATCTTATTTTGAAGGAAGTTATTAGAAATTTAACTGGGTTATGCAATGTTAGAGATATTCTAAAGAAGAAGCTAATTCAAAATAAGGAAGTCGAAATCCTAACTAGTGTAATAAGAGATCAAAGGGCTTTGGTAATTTCAATGATAAAAGATCCATTAACAAGGTACATTACATATGGAATTTCATACAAAATATTCTTCACAAACAGGGAAGGATCAATCTCTACAGGCGCAGTTTACATTTCGTATAAGATGATAATGGAGGACCGAGAATTTGACCTGTGGAGTTTGCTGAAAGAACAACTAATGAAGAACATGTAATTGATGATGGATGTAGATTATCCTTTCAGGTTTGGCGCTTTGATCATATGTATCATAATGTATTTTCTAAATTGCTTGCCACAAAATGATAATGTTTTATGGAAGGAGAGTGAACTAGTCTGTAAGTAAATTTTTAAGCATTTCAATACTCTGGAAAATTGTGAGCAATCTTATGCAAATTTCTTTAGAGAGTTGTTAGGAAAGTTTGGAGTAGTTGGTATCTCTCTTCTGGTAAAAACAATTGAAGTTGGATCATCTTCCGGTAAGACAGAGAGGAAGCAAAAAAGAGAAATAGAGTTTGTTGATGATACTCCTCGAGTACTCAAGTCTCCTAAATCCGAAGGATAAGGCAAAGACCAGATAATTGTGGACATACTTGATGAAGACTCTGATGAATACACCCCAAGAGATGAACTAGAATCAATTGAACCAGATGAAATAATGGCTGAAGGAAATGAAGAAGAATGCACTTTATTCAAAACAAAGATAATATAGATAGTTCAAGAGAAAGATGGAATGTAGAAGATTATTGAAATTTGGTTAGATTGATCCTCATATGAGCAGGATCTGATTGAGAGTACTCTAGGAAAATACTTTGTGCAGAATAACATGGAATTGGAAAGTTTGCATAATGTATTTGAGTGTATTAAGGAAGCTGTGGCCTCTGAATCTCTAGATAAGAAAGAGGAGGAAATAATCTTACATTTGAAGGAGTGGTTCTGGCTATCCCTTACAAAACTTAAAAAGAAAATGAATGTGTTGAGGCAATGCGTCAATTCAACTAATAATATCCACAATTATTGTCTACATTGGCCTCATGTTGTTGGAAAATATGAAGAAAAGCTAGAGTAAATTTAAAGTGAATTGAATAAAATTGGTCAAGACTACAATATGTTTCATCACCAGGATGGAGTAGTAAAGAAAATAATACATGAGTTGTAGGTTGAGCACATAAAGACTCACTTTACCAGAAACACTCTTGTGGACACCTTCTGGAAAGTGAAGGATCAAACTGAATGTAGATTGGAGTAGCTGATTGAAGTCCTGAGGAAAGGAGAGAAGTTGGAAGAAGCAATTAAAATTACAGAATCCCTCATTCAGATCATCAACCATACATCCAAAAATAACGTTCTGATAATAATTGTTGGGATTGTTGTAGATGCTTGGAAGAAATTCCTTCTAGAGATGAAAGATAAGTATAAAATAATTTTCTTATTTGTGCAGCAGTTGTAGTTTTCCAAATTTTGATCAAATTTCTATTTAGCAAAGGGGAAGAGAGGCAGCAGTAAAAATTTTGTTATAGCAAAAAAGGAAGAAGTGCAATAAGAATACTATAAAAAAGGGGAGAAAAAGCAGTAAAGTTTTTTCATTGATGTCAAAGGGGGAGAGAATGCAATGAAAAATTCCTTGATATCCTAAGGGGGAGCAATGTTTTGTTGTGTTTTAAAATTTTGGAGTTTGGTAGCGTATCTCTGGTTTTGACACTTAATCATTTTTCACTAAGTGTTGCCATCAATGCCAAAGGGGGAGATTGTTGGCATATGGCTTGATTGTTGGCATATGGCTCAGGGATATTATTGGTATGGCTTCTAGTGTTGTCATTGATGGAAAATAAAGTCACTATTGTGCTCTGCAGATCCAAACTTGGTCATACCGGCAGTTAAAGTTAAGTACAATGTATTACCAGCAGAGAACATGAAGAACAAGGTATCTGATTAGTATGTCAATCTGTATGCTTCACCGAATCATCATCTTGTGTTATGGATCCCCAAGATAGGTTTTTAAGCATGTATGTTACCTTATTGGTAAGTTTTGTGATGTTGCATTAATCGGTGTAGGAGTAAAGTGATTCGGCAGGATGTTTTTTTGTCTATTTGCCCATTATGGGCGACCTAGTCAATGTAGTGTGTCGCGGGTGTATAAGGGATGATTGTTTAAACGTTTCTATGTTCAAAATTTTTATTTTGGGTCCCAGCTATGTTGTGGCTGACTTATATGGGTGCACGTTATAAATTGTTCACGATTTGAGCCAACATGTGGAGAATATTATATTTTGTGTGAAGCCGATATATAGTGTTTGAATTCTTGCTGGCAAATATATATGTGAGATCAGTAATTCAATTTGGGTATGAAAATAACTGTGGAAGTGTGTGAATGTGTGTAAAGAGCATAACAGATGTGTGTGCAAGTATTAGAAGGGTGATTGAGCAATCTATGCACAGTTTCAGAAGGGTAGAAAAATAGAGAAGAGCAAAGCAGAGCAGAGTAGAAATATAGAATCAATCAGAAGGGCTGAAGATCATCTATTGAGCTTCATTGGAACTAAATCCAGGTATTTGAAGATGCTATCTTCTCAGTTCAAACTTTTTGTTGTAATCACAAACTTTTTTGTAAGGCAGTGAGCCTTCCTTATTTTGAGTAGTGAGCTCTAGGTAGTTGCTTGAAAGCATGTGCATTCCCTTTTGTTCATACTTTTAACAGAGTATAAATTGTGGATTAATCTCCACTGTGGTTTTTCCCCTAACAGGGTTTCCATGTGAAAATATTGGTGTTATGGTGTTTTAATTGTCTCTCTCATGTATTTACATGTTTATTTTAGTTTAAATGTTGGGAATGGTTTATGATCTGAATTGAAGTTTAAATTTTGTGGAACACTGATTCACCCCCCCTCTCAGTGTTCCTTGCATCCAACATCAATGTTTTGTAAAAAGATCTCAGAACTATCATCATTCCCTGAATACATAGAACTGGAAGAATGACACAAAGAGAGTGAAAAGAAATATTTTTTTGGGTCAACATGGAAGAGACATAGGATATCTCGACACTTTGCATCATCCCCAAAAGGAAAACACAAGCAAAAAGAAAAGGAAAAGGCCAAAGAAAAAGAAAAAAAATTGGGTCAACATGAGAGAGACATTTTGGTCTCAATGCCTTGCATCATCCACAAAAGGAAAACACAAGAAAAATAAAAAGGAAAAGAAAAAGAAAAGAGGGGCCCTTTGGGTCAACATGAAAGAGACATTGTGGTCTCAATGCTTTGTGTCATCCCCAAAAGGAGAACACAAGAAAATGAAAAAGGTGAAAGTGATGCATGACATATAGAAGAATGAAGGTACAAATAGAAGAATGTCACAAAGAGAAAGAAAACATCAAACATCACATCACAGGGGAACACAATACGCACATGCAAACACACAAAATGAAAAGAAAATGCAAAAAGCTGGTAAGGAAAATGCAAGTCAACCGTCAAGCAATTCATCTGCCTCCCAATCATGTTCATGATATGCCGAGGGTGGGAAACTAGCCAAAGGGACAAGTGAAAGTGCAAAACTAGGGGAAGCACCAGGTTCTACACTCTTTGTAGGAGATTTATCATTTAAGCTTATGGAAGAGGAAAATAATGCATTCAGATCATCATGCACCTCTTCATCTATTTTAGTGATCTCATCATCGTCATCCAGATTAATTACAATAGGAGGACGAATGATAATGTCCAATGAAGGGTGTACCATAGGTTGTGGTTGTTGTATTGGATCATTTTTTTGTGATTGGGCTGGAGGGTCATCATGCATTACTTCTATCAAGTGTGGATTTTGATTTTATTTATTTTCTTCATTTTGTAACTTCCGAGCAAGGGAATGATGTCTATGCAAACGTTCCATAGCTCCTTTGCTTCTTTTAGTTTTATTGTCGAGTTGTGTTTGTGAAGGAGCAAGTTGATCAACCATAGGCTGCTTTTCATCCCTAAGGGGTAGAATGGAAGGCACCATGGAAGGTTGTTCATTCAATTTCTCCTTTTCTTTTGTGGACATGAAAAAAGTAACCCTTCTACTTTTTCTTGTTTTGTCCCACCTTGTGCTTATTTGGCTTGTTTTTTCCTTGATTTAATGTTGCAATGTGGCCCACACATTCACATTAGGTCTTGAATCTTTATGAATAATTAAGACTTTATGATGTCTTGTAAAAGTGTTGTGACACATTTTCACACTTTTCTAGACTCTTTTTATTATAATTCACATAAATACCCCCTTTTTATCACTTACCAAGTCTTATTTTAAAGTGTTGTGAAGTCTTGTAACAAACTTTCATTCTTTTCTAGACTTGTCACCAACAAATACAGCTTTTTTATGCTTTGTTTGGCCCATTTATGCACTTACAAGCCTTAATTAAGCATATTTTTTAATATAAACCTAACAAACATCATTTAAGACAACTTAATTCTAGACACCAATTCACATGCCTTGATTAGGACCCATTCACCACTAGGGGAGAATGTGTCCCTCTTGGCACAAAAACAAAAACAAATTTAAACCCCCATTCATCCATTCAAGTGTTCATGTGCATTCATCATAGCATTAATTGTGTATAAATATATGATTTTATATTCATTTTAACCCCCATTCATCCATTCATTCATCCATTCAAGTGTTCATGTGCATTCATCATAGCATTTTATCATTTTCATCATTCAATCAAGCATTCAAGCTTCTTGGAGCTACATATCTTCAGACTTCAACATCAAGGATTTCATGATTTTATGACATTGTATGTTATTTGTTTATCATTTCCTCTTTATTTCATTTCATTATCAAGGGTTTGATTACCAAATTGGGTTTTTCCGAAGGCAAACCCCTATACTCTAACCCTTAACCCTTTTTCCCCTCTTTGCATGTGTGTTTTCAAGTCTTGTAGGAATATTTGTCAAAGAGAAAGGTGTCAAAAAGGTGTTGAAAATTCATCAAAGTCATCAAAGTCAACATAACCCTATTTCAAGCTTGGAGATCATTTTCCCGTTAGATTTTCCAGATTCAAATCCATAAAACTTTCAGGCAGAAAAGTGCAAACTAGGACCCATAGAATTGACCTTTGACTTTTTAGAAATCTGTAGGTGGACTAATTTTCCATCTATGGTGAATGAGTCTCACTGCCATGTTGGAAAATGTTTTTTTTTAATTTCTGTGTTCCCGACATTCAGAAACCTATTTCGACATATTTTACTAGAAATAGGACAAATTTGCCATCTGTGGTGAATGAGTCCTAGTAGGATTTAGTATTGATCTTTGCAGCATTCCAAAACCTTTCAACATAATTTTTCAGCCTCTAATTGCACCTCATTCAGTTTCATCAAGTTTTGTTCTTGTTTGTTCATGTTTTTAGTTCTTTTTGCATACAACACTGTGTTTTCAAACACTTTGCATTTCTTATTTTGCATTCAATTAGTGTTCTATTTCATCAATCTTCTGCATTTATAACATTGTATTTAGACACATTACATCCACTTTACATTAATCTTTGAATGTTTACATTGTATTTTGGCCCACCTCTCTCCTTTTAGGTGAAAAACCCTAGAAGTGTTAGAGAGTCTTCTGGTGCCAAAATCTTTGGTTACATTTTGGTGAATCTGACTTTAGATAATTTTACTTCTTATTTCAAGTGCATTTACATCCTAGGGCTAGCTTGCATCAACATTGCATTAGGTCTTGCATTATTTTGCATCCTAGGGTTTTCAAAATTACAAAGATCATATAGCTTTCTTTTTTGCATTTTGCCCATTATCTTTGGAATTATTAAGAACATTGATGCAACAAGGAATCAAGATACCTAGATTTGAGAATTATGGAGGGAAGGGTGATCCTACTAATCATGTTAATTCTTACACAACCTTGTGTAGTGATATTGTCCTTGACGATAAACTGTTAGCCAAATTGTTTCCTAGGACCTTAAAGGACACTGTCTTGGAGTGGTTTTCATCCTTACCAAAAAATTCAATTCATTCATTCAATGAACTAATTAATGCATTTATAAATCATTTTCAGGTGCACATGACTCCCAAAAAGACATTGGTTGATTTAATGAGATGCAAAAAAAATGTGGATGATAAAGTAATTGTTTTCTTCTCACATTATCAGTCACTTTATGCCCAAATCGATGTAAAGATTCCTAATCCACATCTCCAAAATATTTTCATTGAAAATTTACAAAGACACATCCAAGATAAATTTACCATGATGAAATTTCCCTCTTTCATGCATCTATGTACATCCCTTTGTGACTATCACAATTCGATTAGTATTCATGATGCCAAGTCCACTACTAGCCAAGCTACAAAATATGAACATGTCAACCCAAACAATTCACAACCCTTTCAAAAACTAAATAAAGCATTTGTACAATTTAACTCCCCTCCTCAACAACCAACTCAACCTGTCAACAACCAAGTCACAACTGTTAAAGCCACAATACCTTATAGTTATGGAGATCCAAAAAGATAGTTTACACCTTTACCAAACACTCTTCATAACACAATGTCCCAACTATTGCAGCAAAAGATGATTACTTTACCTGCTCTTAAACCAATAGATCCAACTAAGCCTTTGCCTCCAACCTTTCAACCTAACGCTTATTGCCATTATCATAGTCAAATTGGACATGACACAGAATAGTGCAAGTGTCTTAAACACCTAGTGCAAGACCTCATTGATTTTGGTCATCTATCCATTTCAAATGTTAATGTTAAAGGCAATATATTTGTTGCCCCACCCAATCAAAATTTGCAAACTTTTACCAATCTGATGCCTAAACATAATGTGTCATTTTTCAAAGCCAGTGAAACTCAAAACAATGATGTGATAAATGTTCATATAGCTATTAAACATCCTGATCCTATTCCACATACCACTACTATTGATCCTATATATGAAATGGTAAGTGTGAGACGTTATCCCTTGTAAGGCCAACCTAAGAAAAATCATGATATTACTTTCTCTTCTAAGGACATCCTTCTGAATTTTCCTGATGGTCCTCTTTACATAGCCGGTCATATTTATGATAAGCCCGCCAATGGGATACTAATAGATCCCACCCATGGAGAGAATGTGATCATTGAGGAATTTTTGGTATTACATGATCTTTATCAAGATGATTATGAAAAACTAAGAGCATGGATCAAAACACACAATGGTTTTTCTTTCCCTATGATAGGATCAATCGTCCTTCCATTAAAAATAGGACCTAAGACAATGGATGTAACATTCTCCATCATTCCATAGTCGAATCAATTTTGTTTGCGGCTAGGCCATCCATGGCTTTGCTCGATGAAAGTTGTCCCTTCAGTCACACACAAATATTGAAATTTTCTGCATGAAAATGGCATATTCACTGTTAACCATAGTGTCTTTAACCCTTTTTCTTCTAGAGGAAATTTATCCTTAGAATCCTCTTGGCCCGAGCCCATGGAACCCATAACACCTAGCAAAGATTTGTTTTTCATTGCTTACCGAAAGTTTAAAGTAAAGAAAATTACTGAGCTGTCTCTTCACACCATATCCCCATCCACTTCTAACACTCCAATCCTAGATGAGACAATGCTTCAACCTAAACCTGAACTAGCAACTCAAGATCAACCAAAAATAAACACTTCACCTTCATCATCTAAACGCCCAAGAGATAATGAAACCAACACTATCATGCCCACTCGCATAAAAAAAGTTTATAAAGTAAAAGAGAAAGTGATTTACCCACCTCCTATGGTCCCTTATGTTCCTCCCCTTAGGGAAGAATAGGAGCCCATAGAGGGTCAACCCACTCTTACACCAACACATCTTCAAAATAGAATAAAAAAAACTAAGGTGCTAGGGAGCATAGGCATTGACATTGTCTGCTTGCTCGTCAATTACAAACTGAAGACAACAAAGAAAATTAAAATCCACATTTGACAGAAGCACTGCATGAAGACCCTCCTCCCCAATCACAACAAAATGATCCAATACAACAACTACAACTCATAATCCACTTTTCATTGACAATTACCATCCATCCTCCTATCGTGATTAATTTGGATGACGATGATGAGATAACTAAAATTGACCAGAAGGTGCATAATGATCTGAATACATTATTTTCCTCTTCCATGAGATTAAACGACAAATCTCCTACAACAAGTGTAGAACCTGGTACTTCCCCTAGTTCAGCACTTGCACTTACAGTCCCTTTGGCTAGTCAACTGCCCTCGGCATATCCTAAACATGATTGGGAGGTGGATGATTTTCTCATCAGTTGACCACCATTTTCCTTACTATTCTTTTACATTTTCTTTTTCTTTCTCTTTTTCTTATGTGTTTTCATGTGTGTATCGTGTTCCCCAATGATGTGTCGTTTGATGTTCTCTCTCTCTTTGTGCACTTCCTCTATTTTTACCTCCATTCTTATGTATGTCGTACATTTCTTTTTCTTTTTCTTTTTTTCTTTTGTTGTGTTTTCCTTTTGGGGATGACGCAAAGCATTGAGACACCCTATGTCTCTTCCATGTTGACCCAAAAGGCATTTTAATTTTTTTTTCACTTTTGTTTCTTTTAGGTTTTGATGACGCAGCATTGAGATGCCCTATGTCTCTTCCATGCAAACCCACAAGGTATTTTTTGTTTTCTTTTTCTCCTTTTTTTTTGTTTTCCTTTTGGGGATGATGCAAGGCATTGAGACCATAATGTCTCTCTCATGTTGATCTGAAAGATTTTTCATTTTCATTTTCATTTGCTTGCATTTTCCTTTTGGGGATGATGCAAAGTGTTGAGACACCCTATGTCTCTTCCATGTTGACCTAAAATGAATTTTCTTTTTCTTTTGTTTTCACTCTCTTTGTGTCATTCTTCCAGTTGTATGTGTATTTGGGGAATGATGATAGTTTTGAGCTCTTTAATCAAAACATTGCAGCAACGAACATGCTGACCCCAAATCTATAGATCCCTTATGTGTTTGGTTTGTTCGCTTTTGGGGGCAACCCCTCTTTCTTTCCTTTTTCATGACACGTCCTTACTCAAAAATGTATGACTTAGCATAGGGGCTTTCCAAGTTGGCTCTCATGCCTTGTTTCTTTTTTCATTTTTCATTCGCTACTTTAAAGTGATTTCTCATAGAACGGTGTGTAGAAATTCCTTTAAAGTGGGGACATACATTGGCATTATTCATTTTCATTTTTTCCTTTTTCTTGGTTCTTAGTGCAGCCTTCTTGTCTCATTCAATGCGTTTGTCACTTTGTGGATGACATTGGGTGTGATGTCTTTCGTAAGCGTGATCTCTCTTAGCATATTGCATTCCTCTTAGTGGCTTGATGTGACACACTACATCCCCTAAGTTGTGAATATTCTATTTTTCGATTGGTCCTCTCTTGGAGACATTAGACACAATGTTCCCTAAGTTATAGACTTCGCATGAACTAAGCAAGACTCATTTTAGCATTTCTTTTGCATGTTTCATTTTGCATATACATGGCCACCTTGCATAAAACAACTTGCATGCTTGTGGTGCCATTGTATTTATTCATGAGTTCTAAGAATACGAAGCTTTGCTTGTCTCGTGAAGCATGAAATGACAGTCTTTTGTGGCACCTTATTAAATTTATTAGGAGGTATAACTTTAGTATGGTTGAGCGGGAAGCCCATTCTGAAGAATGACTTTTCCCCATAGCCACCTGTGTGTTTATGAGTACATACCAGCCGTGAGTATATGTTTCTCACCTTTTGGACCTTCTCACCTCATAGACAGCCATGAGTCCCATTGCCCCAAAGTGAGTATGCATTTTCTTTCCTAATGAACAAGCCTAGTTCTAATCCACAATGAGTTGGATAGACGATCGAAGCTTGATTTGACTTTCTTTCAACTCCTCTCTTTCATTCCTTTTCATCACTTTCATGTGTGTTCCTTTGTGCTTATGATTGGTTTTTCATGTGATCTTGATCCCGGGGGCTTGATCATCCCTCTTGATTTTTTTTGTCTCATCTCACCAAATATTAGTACACTCAGACCCCTCTTGATTGCATGTTCGGCTACTTTAGTGTGAGTTTGAAGCAAGTTCATCCTCTCACTAAAGTGGGAGCTAAATATGGACACAAAAAATGTAACCCTTCTACTTTTTCTTGTTTTTTCCCTCCTTGTGCTTATTTGGCTTGATTTTTCCTTGATTTAATGTTGCAATGTGGCCCACACATTCACATTAGGTCTTGAATCTTTACGAATCATTAAGAATTTTTGGTGTCTTGTAAAAGTGTTGTGAAGTGTTGTGACACTTTTTCACACTTTTCTAGACTCTTTTTATTATAATTCACCTAAATACCCCCTTTTTATCACTTACCAAGTCTTATTTTAAAGTGTTGTGAAGTCTTGTAACAAACTTGCACACATTTCTATACTTGTCACCAACAAATACACCTTTCTTATGCTTTATTTGGCCCCTTTATGCACTTATAGGCCTTAATTAAGTGTATTTTTTAACATAAACCCAACAAACATGATTTAAGACAACTTAATTCCCAACACCCATTCACATGCCTTGAGTAGGACCCATTCGCCACTAGGGTGAATGAGTCCCTCTTGGCACAAAAATAAAATTATTTTTGGGTTTTTATTCCTAAAGACCTAAGTTTGGCCTGTGATGTTGTATTTTCAAGAAATTAGGTCATAATTGTGTATAAATATATGATTTTCTATTCATTTTAATCCCCATTCATCCATTCACTCATCCATTCAAGTGTTCATGCATTCATCATAGCATTTTAGTATTTTCATCATTCAATCAAGCATTCAAGCATCTTAGAGTAGCATATCTTTAGACTTCAACATCAAGGATTTGGTGAGTTTATGACATTTTATGTTGTTTGTTCACCATTTCCTCTTTATTTCATTTCATTATCAAGTGTTTGATTACCAAATTGGGGTTTGACCAAGGAAAACCCCTATACTCTAACCCTTAACCCTTTTTCCCCTCTTTGCATGTGTGTTTGCAGGTCTTGTAGGAAGATTTTTCAAAGAGAAGGGTGCCAAAAAGGTGTTGCAAAGTCATCAAATTCATCAAATTCAACATAACCCTATTTGAAGCTCGGAGATCATTTTCTTGCAGATTTTCCAAATTCAGATCGGGTAAACTGTCAGGCAGAAAAGTGTAGACCAGGACCCACATAATTGACCTTTGACTTTTAAAAAATCTGCAGTGGACTAATTTTCCATCTGTGGTGAATGAGTCCCATTATCAAGCTGGAAAAAGTGTTTTTGAAGTTTTGTGTTCCTGACATTCTAAAACCTATTCTGACAGATTTTACCAAAACCAGGACTAATTCACCATCTATGGTAAATGAGTCCTAGTGGGCTTCAGTATTGATCTCTATAGCATTCCAGAACCTTTCAACATCAGTTTTTAGCCTCTAGGTGCACCTCATTCAGTTTCATCAAGTTTTTTTTCTTGTTTGTTCATGTTTTTAGTTCTTTCTGCATACAACATTATGTTTTCAAACACTTTGCATTTCTTAGTTTGCATTCAATTAGTGATTTTTTTCATCAATCTTCTACATTTATAACATTGCATTTAGACACATTATATCCATTTTACATTAATCTTTGAATGTTTACATTGCATTTTGGCCCATCTTTCCCCTTTTAGGTGAAAAACCCTAGAAGGGATAAAAAGACCATCAGGTGCCAAAATCTTTGTTTAGAGCTTTATAAATTTGTTTTATACAAGGAGGCACATGAAAAATTTGTTATCATTATCTCATGGTCATTTGGATGATGTGAGGGAAGTTTCAGGTGTTGGTTGAGTTTGATGGGTTGGTTCTTGTTTGGGTTGAAGCATTGTTTCATCTAGGATAGGAGTGTCAGAAGTGGATAGGGACATGTTGCAGAGAGACAATTCTACAATCTTCTTTGCTTTAAACTTTTGGTAAGCAATGAAAAATAAGTCTTTGCGAGGTGCTATAGGTTCCATGGGCTTGGGCCAAAAGGCTTCTAAGGAAAATTTTCCTTTAGAAGATAAAGGGTTAAAGCCACTATGGTGAACAATGAATATGTCATTGTCAAGTGGAAACTTTAAACATTTTTTATGACCGAAGGGACAACTTTCATTGAGCAAAGCCATGGATGGCCTAGCCACAAATGAAATTGGTCTGACTGTGGGATGATGGATAATGTAACATCCAATTCTTTTGGTCCTATATGTAATGGAAGGATGATTGATCCTATTGTAGGGCAAGCAAAACCATTGTGTGTTTTGATTAATGCTCCCGATTTATCATAATCATCTTGATAAATATCATGTAATACCAAAAATTCTCCGATGATCACATTCTCTCCACTGCGGGATCTATGAGTATCCCATTGGTGGGCTTATCATAAATATGGTCGGTTATGTAAAGAGGACCATCAGGGAGATTTGGAAGTATGTCCTTAGAGGAGAAATTAATATCAAGAGATTTCTTAGGTTGGCCCTTATGAGGGATAACATCTATTGTACCTACCATTTCATCCATAGGATTAATAGTGTTAGTATGCAGAATGGGATCAGGATGTTCTGTATGAACATTCATCACATCATTCTTTGGAGTTTCACTAGCTATGACAAATGACACATTATGTTTGGGCATTGGATCGGTGAAAATTTTCAAATTTTGATTGGGTGAGGCAACATACTTATTGCCTTGAACATTAACATTTGCAATGGATAGATGTCCAGAATCAATGAGGTCTTGCAAAAAGTGTTTAAGACGCTTACAATGTTTCGTTTCATGTCCATTTTTTCTATGGTAATGGCAATAAGCATTGGATTTAAAGTTTGGAGGTATAGGTTTAGTGGGATCGGGTGCTTTAATGATAGGTAAGGTAATCATTTGTTGTTGCGTAATTTGGGACATTGTGATATGAAGCGTGTCTAGTAAAGGTGTAACTTGTCATTTCAAATCTCCATAACTATAAGGTTTTGTGGGTTTAACAACTGCTACTTGGTTGTTGATAGGCTGAGTTGGTTGTTGAGGGGGATTGAACTGTAAAAACCCTTTGTTTTTCTTTCTAAATGGTTGTGAATTGTTTGGATTGGCATGTTCAAACTTCTTAGCTTGGCTAGAAGTGGACTTGGCATCATGACTACTAACCAAATTGTGATAATTGCAAAGGGCAGTACACAAGTGCATGAAGGAGGGGAATTTCATCATTGTAAGTTTTTCCTGAAGTTTAGTTTACAAGTTTTTTATAACCATCTTTTGAAGATGTGGATCAAGAATCTTGACATCAATTTGAGAATAAAGTGATTGATATCATGAGATAAAATTAGTTCTCTTTTCTTCTTCATTTTGTTTCCTTCGCATCAAATTGGACAAGGTCTTCTTTGGAGTCATATGCAAGTATTGGAAATGATTTATAAATGCATCAACTAGTTCATTGAATGAATGAATTAAATTTTTCGGTAAGGATGAAAACCATTCCAAGGCAGTGTCTTTTAAAGTCCTAGGAAACAGTTTTGCCAATAGTTTATCGTCAAGGAAAAATTCACTACATAAGGTAGTGTAAGCATTAAAATGGTTAGAAGGATCCCCCTTCCCTCCATATTTCTCAAATCTAGGCATCTATATTCCTTGTGGCATTGGTGTTCGCAATATTTCTAGAGATAGTGGCCTGCTACAAACATAATAGGTGGGTGGTCCATTATAGTTTTGGTTTATGGTTAATATTTTCTTTTGCATGGAGGAGATGGTTTGGAAAATTTGTGTTATGAGAGGGTCAGTGTAAGTGGTATCAGGTGGAAGGGAAAGTGGTGAGGGAGTGTATGTAGTATTAGGGAAAGTAAATGGAATACTTATAGCTAGTATGGTGGAAGAAGATAGAACATGTGATGCCACATAAGAATTAGGAATGCTGGCAGGAATAGTCGAGGAATGAAGCACATTTCTAATGTCTTGCATGGTTGTTGTGACTTGAGGAGTGGTATAGGTAGGTATAGATGCTACTGTTGAAGGAGTGTGAGGTCCTCCTTGACTAACCATAGTGTTTACTCGAGGAGATTTACTAGAGGTTGAAATTTTTTCAAGACAATTGATGTTGGAGATGTGTTAAGTCCTCATGAATATTAATTATTTTGTTTTGTAGGATGTGATCATTTGGTGTGTCAACTTGCATGTTATTGGAAGGCAAAGAGTTGCTAAAGATACGGTCCATGCCTAGTGTACTAGTTGCAATACTAGGAGTGGAAGCTTTAGACACTCCAAGATCCACAACAAGTGTATTATCATGGGATAACATGAGCCTTGAACTTCTTCTCACTAAGGTATTAGCAATAGGACACCAAACACTCATGTAAGGGTTTCTAAATGCGAGTGAATAGACATGCAATGTAAACTAAGAGTAATAAAAAATTGATAACTATAATTCTGGAAACTATAACAGAAATGCAATAACAAAAAATAGGAATGCATAAAATGCTCTGAAAGTGATAGAAATTATAGTGCAAAATGTGCAAGAGGACTAAGTCGCCCAGTGTAGCGAATTAGTCTAGAAGTGATATTTTTGAGATTTTTCAAAAAATTTAAATAGAATTTTATGTTTTTCAGGTTTTTAGATTTAGAAATAGTCTAAATATGTAGAATTTTTGGAAATTTTAATGAAATGTAATGCAAAAATGTAAACTATATGAGCTTTTCACTAATGCAAATTTTAAAACCTTAGGATGCAAATTAAACAATGCAAAACCTAATGCAATGTTGATGCAAGTTATTCCTAGGATATAATGCACTTAAAATTAGAAGTAAGATGTTCAAAAGTCAGGTTCACCAAAATGAACTGCAAATTTTTTGTAGGGGCTTCTCTCTTACACTTCTAGGGTTTTTCACCTAAAAGGAGAAAGGTATTCCACAAAAAATTGGGGGTTCACTTAAGACTAATGCTAGTATGATTGAAATATGTCTAAATGAAATGTCGTAAATGCAAAGAACTAATAAAATATAATGAATATTAATGAAAAACCTAAGAAATGCAAGTTATTTGAAAACACAGTGATGTATGCAAAATGACTTAAGAATGCAAGAAAACAATAATAGAAATGAACAAGACTAGAGAGGTGCACCTGGAATCTGAAATGTGATGCAGAGAGGCTCTAGAATCTAACAAATTTTGTTGTTGAAGACAAATGGGACACTTATGCCAAGCTGGACAACTTAGTCCTGTTTCGGGGAGATTCTGCCAAAATGGGTTTCTGCCAAATGGGTATCCAAAAATGCAAAAATCACCTTTTAGGCTTAGTAGTGGGATTAATTCACCACAGATGGAGACTTAGTTCACCTAGCAATCTTGAGAAATTTGGGGCAGGAATCTGCAGCTTTTTGTCTGTACTTCCCTTCCTGACAGGTGTTCGGTTCAGATTTTGTAGAAAACAGGCTGAAAGAGGTCTCCAAGATTCAATTAGGGATTTTTTGACTTGAATGACTTTGATGAGTTTACAACACCTTTTTAACACTTTCCTCTTTGACAAATCTACATACAAGACCTGCAAAACACACATGCAAAGAGGGGAAAAATGCTTAAGGGTTAGAGAATAGGGGTTTTCCTTGGTCAAACTCTGATTTAGTAATCAAACCCTTGAAAATAAAATGAAATAAAAAGATAATGATGAATGAACAACATGCAATGCTACCACTCACCAAACCCTTGATGTAGAAATTTGAAGATGTGTAAGCAGATGCTCCAATGGATGCTTGATAGGGCTTAGAATGCTTGAGTGAATGCTTGATAATTTCTTGAATGATTAAGTGAATGAATGGGGGTGAAAATGAGAGAAAAACCCTTTATTTATACTTGATTTTACAATATTTCCTGAAAATAACACATCACAGGCTGACCTTAAGGTCAAGAGAATAAAATCCTGCCAGAAATTTAAAATAATTTTGACTTTTGTGCCTAGTGGGACTAAGTCACCCTAGGTGGTGACTTAGTCCCACCAAGGAAATTTTATTGGGTGTCAGGAATTAAAATGTATTTAATGATGTTTAACAGAATTATTCTAAAAAATACACTAAAATAGGGCTGGAAATTGCATTAAGGGGTCATTTAAACATAAGAAAGGGTCAAATTAGTGATGACAGCCCTGGAAAATCATGAGAGTTTGTTACAACACTTTGAAATAAGACTTGGTAAGTGATAAAAAGGGGTTATTTAGGTGATTTATAATGAAAGGGTCCTCGAAAAGTGTGAAAGTGGGTTACAACACTTTACAACACTTTTGCAAGACATCCTAGAATTCTTAATGATTCACTAGGGTCCAAGACCTAATGGGAATGTGTTGACCACATTACAACATTAAATATAGGCAAAATCAAGCCAAAGTCCATAAGAGAGACTCAAGTGAGCATAAAAATGTCCAACTATATATTTTTTGGTGACACACTTTTATTGAAGTTTGTAAAATATAAACTAATCTATGTCCGCCTCATGACAATAAACTTTGAAGCACTTGTAACAACAATAATGTTGTAAACACACTCATATAAAGTGCCACCAAAACTAAATATGTGTTCCTTAAGGAGGGAATTTGGGAAATTATTGTACTTACACTAAATTATAAAATGTAATGGGAGGTTGTGTAGAGTCTTGATTTGACATCATAGCAAGTGGATCCTTGTGATTTAACATACTAACAATGTCTCATGTTTCTCACCTCATGTGAGTGTGCCCTCGAACACACCTTATACATCTCTACATTCCTTGCACACTCTCAACTTTAGGTGGTTTAGCTTATATTCTCTTAGCATTAATTAGGAACTATAATGTGTTATGCTTCTTTCATTGAAACAGTGGAAGAATCTTCTTTCTAGAAGGCCTCATGAACCTTCTATCTTGATCTCTCGAATGGGAGATTATTTCAGTGGATCACAATTTGAGATTCTAGTACTCCTATTCATAGTACTATCTATATTTTTGACTTCATAGAGTTTGATTGACTTTGTGTACATGATTGAGTAGTGCTCTAATCATCACTCATGCAGTGTTTTCTATTCATTATGTTCCTATCATCAAGGGACATATTTACAGAAGGTATTCAATCCTTCTAATTCTCTTTTTTGGAGAGGATTTTCGTTCCCATTGAGTTTTCTCCTTTTTATCCTTTTATGAGAAAATGCATTGTACATGGTACCTAACATGGCCTCTAGTCGAGACCCATTTCTATCTATTTACACTTTTATGATCTCCCCAAGTATCACTTAAGGGGGGTGTTAGTGTGAATACTTGATATATTCACTATGCTTAAGTGCACTTAAGTTTATGAGGTTCGAAAACATCTTGTGTAATTGATTGTGCAACCTTTTAGACCTTTAGAAGTTACCAACTTATTTGGAAAACCTCATGCACATACCTTTTGAGGTTGGAAAACTTTCTAATTCACCTCATTTTTCACTCAACATTTGGCACAAAAGGTTGATGACTTGGTCATAGAGGTTGTTGGTTTGCACACTCCAAGGTATCCTAGGGTTGACACCTATATGACACTTGTCCATCCATTTGTGCCACATCTTGGAGCACTTGTAAATTCACCTCATAGGTGGATTACCTCTTCCTTGCCTATATAGGCAAGTCAATATTGTAATAAAATCAACTTTTTTATTAATATCATTTTGATAATGAAATATTAGGCATATTGTTTGCAAGTTTATCTTTGTGGAAACACAAAGTTTTTGTTGTCATGATCTTGGATGAAAATCCTAATAGGATTGACCATCCAAAAAATACACCAAAATAAATCTACAATAAAAAAAAATAACCAGTGAAATTATTTAGGGTTTTAAAGGAAACATCATGGTAGGGAACTTTCTTCTCAATATTTCTTCTCTATATAAAAAACACAAAGTTGATAAAACTATGAATAACAATAAATTAAACTAGCTTCATCATAGTCGTAAACAAAGACAATGATATTATAAAATATAAAGGAATGACTTTCATAAGTTGAATTATTCACATTCGACCACATAAAAAATATTTAATGTAGTGATTTCATTAATTTATGATGAATTTTCATATCCCCTACAAAAAGATGGGGTCAATGAAAAAGTGACAAGCTTAAAAAACCCTAAAACACATACAAATAGTATGAAAATTTGCATACATTTCTTCTATCCATCTCTTCCAAATTTATGTAACACAATATGCGAGTTACCCCTTCCCTTTCCAAAATGATCCATATGGACATGCTAAATGTCGAATGTGCAAATGAAAATAGGGTATTTTTTTACTAACATTTATCATCCATCATTTATTAAAAATCAAAATATTTTAAAAATCCCAATGTATGGGGCCACATGGGCATAGTAAAGAATGACATAGGTTGAAATATTCATCAATCTAATTATCCCATCTAATCTTTCATCATCATGCCATCATATGGGAGATGTGGCATGTTATCTTATTATGACTTAGCATGTTATTTTATAGGGAGAATTACTACTTCCCTTCACATTTTGTATTTGATAACATAATTATATGTCAAGGCTATGCCGAATAAAACACCTTTCACTCAAATTAAATTTATTATGAACAAAATAAACACTTACACTCTCTATTAATTTTTGCAGATCTATAAAGATAAATGGTCAAGCACAAAAAATGAATTTGCATCAAACTAACTTCTTCTAGTTGTTAATCAAATGCAAATTTACAAATATATATCCTTCATAGGAGAAGAATCCAAGGAGGAAAATTGGGAGAAAAATCAAGGAATAAAGAGGAAACAAGGAGTTGTTTCCTTTGTTAGCTTATGTTAAAAGTAAGTGTAGTTTCGAAAAATGTCTTTGTGTATATTTTCACACTTAATTTGGGAATATTTAATGATAAATTGGACTTAATGTTGCCTTGATCTAGTGTTGTGATGTGTTTTACACATCCACATCAGGTCTAGGACCCGTTTAAGCTAAATAAACTTAGCTCTACCCTAATTTAATGTTGTGAAGTGTATTTATTAACACCTTCACATTAAATTTAGGAGGCTTGTAAACTAAATGGACCTAATATAGTTTTGTAATGTGTTGTACACATTCACATGGGATTTCGGGCCTTTCTAAGCTAAATAGACCCAATTTTTCCTTAATTTAATGTTTTAAAGTATATTTATTTACACTTTCACATTGGATTTTTTTCCCTATTACATTTATGACCTTTATATCATCATTAACATGCCCCTAAGACCCTATATTGTGCATCCCAAGGCATATTTCACTCAAAATCTTGGCAATATCAACAAATAAGCTTAATTTACACACTCCCCAACACTTTAGCAATTGAAATGGGCCTCGTGGGACCCATTCGCCACTTTGGGTGAATGAATCCCATTTAGGTGGGACCCATCCACCCAACTTTGCAAATGAGCCCCATTTAGCCTATTTTCAAGGTTTGAGCGGGAAAAATTGGGTTTTTAGTTCAAATTATGTATCTCAACCTTTGGGATCTAATACATGAGGTATTAGATGGGTTTCCTATATAAATGAGCTTTCAAATCATTATTTCAAGAAGCATTCATGATATCAAGTCAAGCAAGTAGTATTTAAGCATTCCAAGACTTCACAAGAGCATCAAGAGAGCATTCAAGGTCATTTTTAAGGCACTCAAGGGTATAATTCTTCATCAATTGTTGCAGCAATTCAAGATCCATAATCATGTCAAGCATATCAAGCATCAAGCATGTTATTGAGCTAGTGTTGTGATGTAGCATTGAAGATCCAAGATCAAGAATTTTTCTACACCTATTGTCAAGATCAATATCTACATCCTTCATTACCATTTCATGTTGAGTTGCATAGTTATAAGACATCATTTACAAGGCATCATTCAAGGTATCATTGTCCATGGTTCATGTTATTTGTTTCAGGTTTCATTCCTTCATTTCATTGTCTCATCATTTAGTTTAATTACTTACAAGGTGTTTGACCAAGGCAAACCCCTATTCCCTAACAATCAACACTTTTTCTCTCTCTCTCTGTGTAATTGCAGACCTAGGTGCTTTGAAGACTTGAAGGATCATTGAAGACTAGGTTACAAGCTTGGAGAAAGTTGTTAGAGTTATCTCCCTGTTTGCAAGGTCATAATCTTCACCAAAAAGTCATCTACAACCCCGAAATTAGATTCACATCCAGAAACAAAGTGGAACAAAAACAACAGACATTAAATACCAGATTTAGACTTTGAAATTCTAGAAAACCCTAACTAGACTCATTCACCTAGATTGGCGAATGAGTCCCAGTTTAGGTCAATTTTGAGATTTTTACAGTTTCAGATACCCTTTTGCTAGAAACATGTTCCTACGCAGAAACCCTGATCTGCAACTAATTCGCTTAGAATGACAAATGATTCCTAGTCTCCATTCAAGTCTCTACAAGTTTAAAAGTGCACACTTGTGATTTTACAGCTTTTTGTTTTGATTTGTTTACACTTATAGTTCATTTAGTGAAGTTTCTTTCATCATTGAGTTCAATCATTAGATCTTACATTTCATACATTTTTCCAAGCCCTAGCTTGGTGGTGAACCCATCATTATTTTACATTTTAGCCTATAAGACAACCCTATTGCAAGATCTCTTTCTCCTTTGCATTGAGATCTCTAGGGTCATCCTTGAATGAGAGAGTGAAAATTGTCATTCTAGGTCCTAAAGGTAAACTTGCATTCATAATCCCTAGAAAAGCATACAAAATTCCACCATTCATTTTGGTGAACCCGCATTTAGAATACCCTTTTTATTGATTTGGAGTCCATCATCATCCTAGATCTAGCTTGCATTGACTTTGCATTAGGGTTTGCATTACTTATTTGGCATCTAGGGTTTCTAAATTTTGCATTAGTGAAAGTGCATATAGGTTGCATTTTTGCATCTCAAATCATTGAAAATCTTGTAAAATCTACATTTTCATTTAGTCTTCAGGTCATACAAAATAAAAAGCATCAAAATCAATTGAAAATTTTTAATTTTTTTGAAAAAACCCTAACTAGAACTCATTCACCCCTCTGGACGAATTAGTCCCAATCCAGATTTTAAGTTGCCTTTTAAAGCATTAAAAACATCATTTATGTGCTTCCTAAGCTTGTTGGTAACATATAGTATAAGTTTGGAAAGTTTCAGGAACATCTGTTTTATGTATCTAGGTCAAATCATCCATATTGTAAAGTCATTTTTAAAGCATTTCAAAAATCATTTCGATACCAAAAGTTTCAGATCTATAGGACATTTGTTTCATTTTAGAAAAATTGCATAATTTAGATAGATTATTTCTCATGTTAGCATGTGTTCTTTTCAAGCATTTAGTGTTTCTAGAATATCAAATGGCTTGTATGATTCTATTTTCCCTACTCATGGGCATAATCTAGGAAAGCAAAGTAAAACCTTTGATAAGCATGTTGGATACCCTCCTAGTATCTATTAGACTTGTAAAATGTCATAAGACAAGAGGATGCAAGTGTAGAAAATCATAAAAATCATACTTGTTCTTCTCTCGATACCTCTCCTATTAGTGACAAAGGTATCTTGGTGAAAGAAGATATAAGCATTGAGGGTCTTGATTGTCCCTCTCCTCTTCCCCCTTTGGTAGATATTAGAAAACAGGAAGATGAGATCATAGACACATTTCTAAACATCACCTTACCTAGTCTTCATGCATCGCTTGCTTGTGAGAATGTTCTAATTAAAGTGGATGAAATAATAAGTAGCCATGAAAATCAAAATTTTCCTTCTCCTAATATTCATCCTTAATGAAAAGAGGATAGGTTAGTGTTAGAAGATGCACCTATTGAGAGTCATAAGAATCTTGTTCCTCCCTTCCCTAATGCTCCTACCATTTGGAAAGATCTATTTGTTAAGAATGAAAATCATAGTTTTCCTTCTCTTGATGCCCTTCCTACTTGTGATGAAGCTACTTTACAAAATCTTACCATGGAATGTGATGAACATCTTATAAGCTCTCCTACTAGGGTATATAGTATGGCACAAGAGAATGTGACCCTAGAGAAAAAAGGACAATAAAATAGAGCCTTCTCCTAATATCCCCACTATCGATAAACAAGAAAATCCAACCATTGATAACTCCCTTACATGTGATGAAGTCATTTTAGAAGAACCAACATTTGAATGTCATGAAGATCTAGCTTGTAGTTCTCCTAAAAACTCTCCTCCTAGGGAAGATATCATGGTGCAAGAAAAGGATAACATTGACAATAATGATATAGTGCCCTTAGATGAAGATGATGAAGTAACATTCGACTCTCCTTCACTAAGGGATGTTAATATTATTCAACCTCAACTCATCCTTTACCCCCTTCACACAAACCTCAAACTCAAACCAAACCTGAACTTATCCTTTACCCACCTAAGAATAATGTTTTTCAGCAACTAAGTCATAATACCATTTCTCATACATATAAAACTAGAAACAATCCACAACCAAGACAAACATCTTCAACAACCTTGCCTTTTCCTAATCCCATCTTTCCTAGTGCTCCTCGTTTTCCTTCAAAAAGCGGAAAGGGGTATGATCTTGTTGAAAAACTAAAGAATACTCCTACTAGGATATCCTTATGGGACCTTATTCAGGCCTCCCCTCATTACCACAACATGATTCAAATTTTTTCACAAGTTCTTATCCCTTCTAATGTGGAACCGAATGACATAGCAGCCATGATAGAAGGAATAAATGTTGACATTATTTTCCACCAAAGTGAGCTCCCTCCTTTGGAAGTGCAAAAAAAAATGATGCCTTCATGATAATATCCAGCTACAACATATTAGGAATAAAGAGAACCCTTGTTGACAATGGTTTCACTCTTAATGTGTGTAGTATCACACTTTTGGATAAACGTGGTGTGGATAAGTCTAAAATTTAGCCTCATTCCTTGCCAATTTGTGGATTTGATAACATAGGAAAACAACCATTGGGTGTGATACTTTACCTATTATAGTTGGAAAAGCAACCTTACATACCCCTATTCATGTAATGCCTGATAATCTTTTATATAATCTTCTTTTAGGGAGACCTTGGATTCACAAAATTCATGCAGTTCCTTCAACCCTTCTTTGAATAATGAATTATTTCTACAACATTAAGGTATATCAAATTGAAATAGACCCCAAGCCTGAAAGTTTCCTACAAGTTGAAAAAGAAACGACAAGTCCTCTAAACACACTGATTCCAACATCAAACATTGAACCTATGAAAATGGAAAAACAAGCGATGGAAATAGTGTCAAAATGTACCATAGAAAAAGGGAAACTTGCTTGATTTGGGATTAATTCATGATAAATTTGACTTAATGATGCCCTTATTTGGTGTTGTGAGGTGTTTTTCACATCCACACTAGGTCTTGGACCCTTATAAAATGCATTTACTAATGTCTTGTGAAGTGTTGTAACACATTTCTACACTTTTCTAGACTCTTCTCATTATAATTCATCTAAAAACCACTTTTTTATCCCTTATCAAGTCCTGTTTTGAGTGTTGTAAAGTATTGTAACAAGATTTCATGTTTTTCTAGGCTTTTCTTCACTATTTACAACTTTCTTATGCTTTATATAACCCCTTTATGCACTCATAAGACTTAATTAAGTTTATTTTTGAATGTAAACTCGACAAACAACATTAAATCCAAGATAATTCCCGACACCCACTTACAAGCCCAAGGTGGGACCCATTCACCATGGGTGGCGAATGAGTCCCTCTTGGCTTCAAATTCAAAATAATTCAAAATTCCTTTAGGGCTTTTATTCAAAAAGACCTTATGTCGGCTTGTGATGAGGTATTATTGGGTTATTAGGGCATAAGAGTGTATAAATAAGTGTTTTTCCCATCCATTTCAACCCCCATTAATCTCTTAACTCATTCAAAAACCATTCTTCATTATTCATCCATCATTCTGCCATCTCAAGTCAAGCAAGTTAGGGTTTCATCATTGCAAGTCATCAAGATAGCTTTCTAAGACATTCAAGGGTAGATTCTTCATGTTTTTTTGTAGACATCGAAGATCAATCATCATGGCAAGGTAATAACTCTATTATTGCATGCTTCATTACATTATTTCATCATTTTGGTTTAATTACCTAAAAGGGGTTTGACCAAGGCAAACCCCCATACCCTAACATTCAACATTTCTCCCTCTTATCTTGTGTGTTTGCAGATTTAGACATCTTGGAGGCTTAGAAATCATTGAATATTTCATTGAAAAGTTGTTTAAGTCTTCTCTTCATTATCTAGAGAAAAATATCCATCAAAAGTAACTTTTAGACCCGAAAACATGAGTTTCAGAAGTGAACACCTGTAGAAAGCCAAAGTACAGACTGAAAGCTCCTGTTTCCTCTTTTGGATCTTCAAAAATTCAAAAGTGGACTCATTCACCATCAATGGAAAATGAGTCCCATTTCCAGAACTAACAGGGTTTTCTACATTTCTAGATACCCTTTTGTCTGAAACAGGTTCTAGGTCAATTTCATAAAACTAGGACTAATTTGCCTAGAATGGTGAATGAGTCCCAGTAGGCTAAATTTCCAGCGTCAACAACATTTCAAATTTCATTTACAACCTCCTTCAATATCTCAGGTGCACACTTTCAATTTCATCCATTTCCATTTCAGTTTTGCATTCATTTCTAGGTGTTTTTTCATTACACAATGTGTTTTCAAACAACATGCATTTTAATAGTTTTCACTTAATAATCAATCCATTTTGTCAATTAGTTGCATTTAGATCATTGTGTTTAGTCATAATTTAATCATACATACACTAGTTTAAGTGAGCCACCAATATTTTGTGGTGTGGGATCTATATCTTTTCATTAGGTGAAAGACCCTAATTGAGCAAAAGAGTTATAGCATCCCTAACTATAAAATCTATGGTTCAAAAAATTATTAGATGATGATTGGGGTTACTTAGCTTTTAAACCCACACTCATGGGATAATACAACATCATAAAAAAAAGACTCCAAAAATGGAAAAGAAAAAGCGGTAATGCCAACACAAAATTTGGAAGGCCCTTTGAAAGCATCCACCTCAACCACTTTAGAACAAAGACAAAAAATTACACAAAAAACTTTGATGAACTTGACTATGAACAACTACCGAATCCAAAAGAAACGAAAAAGATTTATGGGAAAGGTTATGAACTTATGAAACAACTTGGATATAGTGGAAAAGGATATGGTGCTAGAGAACAAAGTATCATGTCCCTATAGAGCCTAACATGCAAGAAAAAACCCACAGTCTTGGTTATTTTCCTTTGATAGAAATCAACCATCAAACAAGCTTTCATTCAAAATCAATGTTCACTCTTACAAAACATCACTAGTGGTCTTGATCATTATTCTTCAAAAGAAATGAAACAAACAAAGAAATCTTTGCTTAATGTCAGTATCATCACACAAAACACTAATTATTTGAATTCATTATATTTTACACCCTCCTATAAAGGAGAGTACAAAATATCATAATCTAAAGAGTCTTGTGTAGGTTTGACATCTTGTACTAAGCAAGAGACATATTTGTCGCAAAATAAAGGAACATCTTCTACTTTGGATCAAGAAGGTATCTTGTCAATACTCCTCCAAAATTGTTTGATATCTCTCCCTCCAAGAACATGAAAGAAATTTTACTACAAACATTCATTTTGTGCATATCATAGATTTCATGGTCATTCTACTAACGAATGTAAGGCTTTGAGTAATGAAATTCAACATATTAAGCATTAAGGACTATGGTGCTCTCCCTTGGGTTGAACAACCTAGTTCCTCTTTTCATTCTGGCACATCCTTGTCCTGCACTAAGTGGGGGCAAGGGGTTGGATAGCCTTGTCCTTGTATGTCACGTGTCATTGTCTCTTTTTGCTAGTTGACCACCTTTCATGTACATATAATAGTAAGCTTTGGATGTGGATGACATGCCTTAAGTTGACTCGCATATGACATACTTATTCATGATGTAGTTCAATTCAGAAACATATGACTTGGCACAGGGCTTTCTGAATAAGCTCTCATGTTTTCTTCTACTTTAAAGTAATTTCTCACAGCAATGGTGTTAGCAATCGCTTTAAAATGGGGGCATACATCGACACTCATGTTTCACTATGTGATTTTCTTTTTTCTTGCGATGTTTCCTTTTCTTGGTGGAGTCATTAGGTTTGATTTCCTCCATGAGTGTGATATTTCTTTGACTTGTCCTGTCTTTGAGACATTATGCATGATGTCCCCTAATAAGAGACCTTACATGAACTAAGTGAAATCCCTTTGAACATTCCTTAAATTAGTTTGCATTTACAATACCTGTTATATGGCCACCTTGCATAACATAGTTTGCATGCCTGTGGAGCCATCTTGTTTGTTCATGAGCTCTAAGCATATGAAGTTTTTCTTGTCTCATGAAGCTTGAAGATCATTTTTGTGTGGTGCCTTATCAAATTTATCAAGAGGTATAACTTTGTTATTGTTGGACAAGAAGCTGATCAGAGGCATGACTTTCCCTTAGCCACTCGCATGTGTGTGGTGAGCACATACCAACCATGTGTGTATGTGTCTCACCTTCTTGGATTACTCACCTAGCAGACAATGTGAAGTTCTATTGCCTTAGAGTGACTGTGCATTTTTGGACAAACAACTTAGATCTGATCCACATCATGTTGTACAAACAGTCGAAGTTTGATCCACCTTTTTATTTTTTCTTATTTTTGTTTTTGTTTTTCTATTTTTTTAATCATTGACATTGCATACTTGTGTATCATGATGTTGCATATTATATAACTTGTCCATGTTCTTTTGTGCTTATGTTGATTTGACATAGGATCTTGGATCCTAGGGGCTTGGTTACCTCCTTGGTCTTTGTTATCCTAGACCATCCGCATGGGTACGATTGGACCCCTCTTGAATGTCTACTTTAGTGTGAGTTTGAAGCAAGTTCATCCTCTCACTAAAGTGGGGCTAAATGTAGTATCAAAAAATGTTGTCGTGTACATTTTCACACTTAATTTGGGAATAATTAATGATAAATTGGACTTAATGCTGCCTTGATCTAGTGTTGTGATGTGTTTTACACATCCACATTAGGTCTAGGGCTCATTTAAGCTAAATAAACTTAACTCTGCCCTAATTTAATTTTGTAAAGTGTACCTATTGACACCTTCACATTAAATTTAGGAGGCTTGTAAACTAAATGGACCTAATCTAATGTTGTAATGTGTTGTACACATTCACATGCAATTTTGGGCCTTTCTAAACTAAATAGACCTAAATTTTCCTTAATTTAATGTTGTAAAGTATATTTATTTACACTTTCACATTGGATTTTGGGCCCTATTGCATTTATGACCTTTATATCATCATTAATAGGCCCCTAAGACCCTATATTGTGCATCTCAGGGCATATTTCAATCAAAAACCCGATAATATCAACAAATAAGCTTAATTTACACATTCCCCGACACTTTAGCAATCAAAATAGGCCTTCTAGGACCCATTCACCACTTTGGGTGACTAAGTCCCATCCAGGTGGGACCCATTCACCTAGCTTGGTGAATGAGTCCTATTTGGCCTATTTTCAAGGTTTGAGCGAGAAAAAATGGGTTTTAAGTTCAAATTTTATGTATGTCGGCCTTTGGGATCTAATACATGGGATATTAGATGGATTGCCTATATAAATGATCTTTCAAATCATTATTTCAAGAAGCATTCATGATATCAAGTCAAGCAAGCAGGAGTTAAGAATTCCAAGACTTCACAAGAGCATGAAGAGAGCATTCAAGGTCATTTTTAAGGTGCTCAAGGGCATAATTCTTCATCAATTGTTCCAACAATTAAAGATCCATCATCATTTCAAGTATATCAATAATCAATTATGTTACTGAGCTAGTGTTGTGATGTAGCATTGAAGATCCAAGATCAAGCATTGTTCTACACCTACTGTCAAGATCAAGATCTACATCCTTCAGGGGAATTTTATGTTGAGTTGTAGACTTATAAGACATCATTTACAAGGTGTGAATGTTTCAGCCTAGACCTATTCAAAATGTGGACAAACAAACAAACATTAGTCCTCAAACAATTTTAAACCAAACATTCCTTATGAAATTCATTCAAGCATAAGAAAAGGAAAAAAATAGAAAATATCAAATAAAAGCTAATGAAATCTCATTTGAGTGCTCAAACCAACATCCCATAAGGGAATTGGTGATTCTTTGATGTGGAAAGAAGCCCTTTCCCAATTCCTTGATAAGCTTGATGATGATTGATTGATCCTTGTGAAAATGCCAATAACCTAGCTATGGATGATGAATTCTACGATGACTTGGATGAAAATGTGAATGAACTTGCATAAACTTGTGGATAATAACCTTGCATCAAAATTTGGATGATTGTGGATCCTAAATCAATAGAGAATGCCTCTATTTATAATGGAGAAGGATGGAGAATTGAAGAATAGGAAGAATGTGGAATTAAAGAAGGGACCAATGACATTGTGCCACTTGTCAACATGCTAATGAAGGAGAGTGGAGCACATTTTGAACAATGTGCATGTTAAATGCATGTAGGTGAAATTTGAATTTGAAGAGATGACTTGTGTAAGAGGTGTAAAAGGAATTAATGCTAAGTTGGCTCAAGGAGAGGACATGTAAGAGCCTTTAATGCGAAGTTGGAGGACAAGAGTCCTTTCAGAGGGAGAATTCAAATAAGTGGAATATTCCAAGAATATGCCATATTTGAATGAAAATAAGATAATTAGTAAATCAAATAAATTGATTTACATGTGCAACTTGCAAAAGCTAGAGGAATGGAGGATTAGTGTTAGGAGTTAATCAATCTGGGATTAATTAACTTAGATGAACTTAGTTTGATGATGACATTTAATTTAAATGTTTGAATTTATTTAAATGAAATCAGAGGATAGTTGGGAGATTAGTAATTTAATTAAATAAATGGTTTATTCAATTAAATGAAGAGCATTAAGATTTAATTTATTTAATTAGAGAGAGAACATTAGGATTTAATTAAATAAAGTTGATTTATTTAATTAAAGGAAGAAACCTTATGATTTAAGTAAATAAACTTGATTTATTTAATTAAACGGAAGAATATGATGATATGGTGGAATAATCTAATAAAGTGCATTATCTAATTTTAAGAGGAATTTTGATGATTTAAATTAATTAAATAAATATTATTTCAATTAATTGGTTAGTGTGGAAATGATTAAGGAAGAATCAGAGTTACCTAATCAAAATCAAATGCATTATGTCAATCAGGATATTTTGAGTGTCTACATTTTGCCCCTCTTTGAAGCAATGTACCTATTGTGTTGGTTCTTAGAATAACCTCACTGAGATCAAAATTCAAAAAAATTCTAATTTTTTTGGATGCCCCACTATTGCCCCAACAGAAAGAAGTACGCTGGTACACTGCCCCCTCGAGAGATCAGGAAAAAATTTCAATTTGTAGGGTCGATCTCACGACAAAGAGGTTCAAGATGGGCATGTGGATGGTTATGATGATGATGCAAATGAGATGGTTTTAAGATGCTTAGAATAACCAATCTATATTATCCTAAAAAACTTAAATGCCAATGCAATGGATGTGAGATGAATGAGATGGATGTTGTTTTCTTATGATGATGATATGTATGAGTATGCAGGATGTGTATGCTGACGGTTTATGAATGCAGGATGGATGCATGTCATGATAGCATGTTAGCGTGAAAGAAGATAGAAGAATGAGAGGGATCAACCCTTTGATTCTGAGAAGATGCAGAAGTCCAACAAGTCTACAAGTCACCGAGACTTTATTAGATATGATGATGAATGGTGATGATGTTTTGCTTATCATGGATTGGGGGTGTAAAGAGATTACTTACCTTATGTTTGATAACACACATATAGATACGATGCATCAAGGTATAAAGAACCAGGATGGCGTTGTACCTAGTGAGATGGAATTTGACTTGACAATCAGATAGGAGTATTCATGTTCACATCTGACATACGGAAACCTTACTAGGATGTACTTCAGATATTTCAAACATCTCAGACCAAAACACAAGAAGGAAAAACCTAACAATGTAATAGTCAACAAGCTTTCCAAAACACCTTCCATCCATACCTAATAAAGCAAGTATTTTCCAAGGTTATATTACAAGAACATCCAACAAGCATAGCAAAGAAAAGATAATGACCAATGTCCCATTCCTTTTTCTATAAATCATTTTGATTAGACATCATCAAGAAGTCATTGGAATGAGTGCAATAAGATAAATCAAAAGAAAAGATCAAGTACACAAACAAGCCAATGTTCTTCATACCTATAGCCAAAGGGATTTTTTTTGTTTAGCATAAGTACCAAAGTGTTTGCCAAAGATAATGCCCATTGTAGGAAGGATGCATCCTAGGACATGATAGTGGATAATGGAAAGTTCATAGGTTGTTTGAAAGGCTATTGATGTAAGGTCAATTGACATGTTTGCGAATGATCAAGACTTTGACTTTTCTTTTAAAAGTTTGTTGTTTGATTTTTATTTTGTGTTTGAAGTTTTCTTATGCTTATTATTGTGGTTGTTTTTGTTTGTATTGCCAAAGGATGAAGGCGATCGTTGATTTATTATGGATGATTGATTATTGCAGGTGAAGTGAAATGAGATGGATGGATTTTTCAAATATTTGGATGTTTTTGATTTTTTTGAAATGTTATAAGGCTTCTTTTTGGATTTTTGGGTTATTTAAATGTTTTTGTGTTTTTTGTGTTTTGAGGTTGTTTTTGGTATTTTCATGATGTTTTACAAATATTTTGGTTTTCAAAATTTCCAATGTTTTGTGTTTTCTGATATTTTATGAATGTTTTTGGATTTTATATCTTGAGGGCTGATCAAAGATTAGCCTTGTCTACATTTAAGCTCAAAGACAATGTAGTTCAGATACCATGTTTTTTACTTTTTCTAACTTTTTGATGTTTTGATATTTTGATATGATTTGGATGTTTTTGGATGTTTCTGATGTTTTGACGATTTGGATGTGTGACAATATCAGTGATCTATTTTGGGATTTTTGTTGAAAACCAAGCTAAGGTTGATTGATCTAATTGATGGATTGATGATGATAACAATGTTGAGGATATACAACAATGGAAGGATAGTGTTAAGCATCATGGGGACTAAAATGATGATGGATTGATTGGATTTGATTGATCAATATTTTGAAGCTTGATTTGGAACAAGATCTATTTGAACGATTTGATGTGACGTTAGATGGATAAATTAGATGTGATTGATATTGATTGTTTGGATTGATGTTCGATGAAAGATAAAGTTTGATAAGGAACATCCTTTTGTCAAAATGTGCCATGAGCTAGTGATTTGGAATGTTTTCTCACAAGTGCTTTGACCAATTTGATTTTACGTTTGCCAATGTTTGGATCACCAAATAAGTTGGAAGATATAGATAAGTATTTATTCCCGAAGCAAGATGTACATACCTGCCCCAGTGTCTAGCAATGTATGGAATGCCATGGGTGGATGCTTGGATAGATGTATGAATGGAGGGATATGGATTATCTTGTGATAAGGTAAGGATTTCAAACAAAGGATGCCCATTTGGATAGTGCTTCATGGCTCAGATAATGTTGGATAGGATAGGATCAATGAAAATGACTTATGCTCAATATGTCTTACCATAAGCAAGTGTAAAGTGTACACCAATTTTTTTTCAAGATCAAGATAATGTGGAAGATGGATGCAGATGGATTGGATAAATGGTTTCAAATAAATGGTTTTATTATGGATGAGATGGATGGAATGTCTGATTTATTATGGATGGGATGAGATGCTTCCGCCTGAACTAGTGCATGTAGATGTTTGATTTTACACATGATGCCTGTTTTCCAAGTTTTCATCATGGTACTTGTCCAAAGCACCATCGTAGTGGTTTTCACTAGAGGATGATTTTTTTTCTTTACTATTTTCATGATTTTTTTGTTTTTTTTTAAATTTTTCTGAAATATTTTAATCTCATGCTAAACCACCTTGTGGTTTTGATGTAGATGCTTTTGTCATAATGTTCCATTGATATCCTACTTGAAGAAGCTGCTTTGCCAAGATATGTGCACTTGAATACAACTTTTGAGATTCTTGATCTACTTTGTTGATACTAGAGTTAACTTTGTCTTTATGCACACATCACAATAGAATACCTTCTAAATACTTATGATGAATGGTTGCCACCAATACATGGTCAATGTGAGAATTGGATATCATGCATGGAGGTGTGGAAGGTGGAGTTTGCTTAGGAATAGAAGATGGATTGTTGATAGTTTGGAACCTTTGACTCTCCAAACTTTGGGAAGATGAGCAATGATGGGTGGATACGAAAGTGTGCTTGGAATTAGGACCAACAGCTTGATATACTTTGTACATTGCTTGAGAAGCTTGCTTTTTCCTTTGTGGACATCTTTTATGGATACTTTTCCCCTTTTTATTTTTCCCCATAGTTTCTTTGACTAATGGAGTTTGATAGGGATAATATTTCTTTGTATTCTTTGGTATCCATGTGTATTTTATTTATCCATTATGCTTCACTACTTATTTTCCTTTGATGATCTTCTTCTTGCTTTGATTCTCATCCTTCTTTTGATGTTGGTCCCAATTTGTGGATGGGGTGATGGGTGGATGAAGATTCATGACGTGGTTGGGCATGTAGTATTGGAATCGGTTTCATCATAAGGATTCTTCATGCTCCCTATGTTGATGCTTGCACTAGATAAAGTTTCCCCCAGTATTATAGAGGTATCACTGATATTTTTAGATCCCTTAATTGTCGAATAACTAAGACCTTGATGCTTAGGATTGCCAATAATCTACACTGGTTCTAGGATACCCTGTTCATGTAGGCCTAATCCTCTGCCTTGATAATTAATCCATTGAAACACTTTATTTGCAATAGGATATGATTTACCTTGGAAACAAGGTGCTAATCCTTCTCTACTCTGTTGTGGATCTTCAAAGGTGATAGCTTCTTCATTGATAAGATAGATTGCCCTCAAAAAGGTAAGTGATCCAAGTTTATAAGTGATAGGATCCTCCATAAGTGGGATAACTTCCCGATTCATATCTTTGGCTTGATCTTGTGAAATATCATATTTTAATTTGCTTCTTCAAGAGGTGTTGATGATTCACTTTCCACATAAAAGTCTCCCTCATGATTCTTTTTTACATTCCTTCACAAGATGTTTTTGATTCACAACTTCTGTAGAATCCTTCTTCATGACCCATTTCTGATATGTCTCTAGATTTTTTTGTATCTTGATCATGTGTAAAAATGTTAAGAGTAGGAGACTCTTGTTCCTTGGTAATAATATCAAGAGTATGAGACTCTTGTTTTGAATGAAGATCATCTACATATCCATTAGGAGTAAGCATCTCATGGGTAGATGGAAGAATATGTGCTATATGGATATGATCATCATTTGTGACATCTTGAATAGATAGGAGAGTGTCCATTAGATCATTGTAGTATCTTGGAGATACAAATTCTTGATCTTGATTAATTTTGGAATTTCTTGTGACATACTTTGGATCAAGTTCTTGACATGGGTCAGTTTCAAAGGATGGATTGCTTACAAAGGGTTCTTGGATATGATCATTAGGAATGAGAAGTGGATCCATATCCTCTTGATCTTGAGTGAATTTGGATCAAGTGTTGAGTTGAGGATTCCTTCAATATCTGCAACCATGAGGTCGGAGGATGTGAATATGTCTTGGGAAGGACCATTGCTAGACTTTGGTGAAAGATGTTGATCATGTTTTGGAATGAATTCTTGAGATATGTCCTCAAACTCATTGGATGATATAGAGGTATTGTTAAAATGATCATTAGTGGAAGGATCATTGATTATAGGATCAAATAATGTTAACACTCCTTGAAATAGATCATTGTCGAATATTGTTGAGGTGTTTTTATCATGATCACAAAGTGACTCTTGATGTATGTTGAGTTGATCTTTGGATGAGGTAGAGACATCTTCAAGGTGTTCATTGATGGATAGATCTTGATCATTATTTTCAACAATTGTGGTGGAAAGATTGTCAATGCTATCACTAGTGGTTGAATCTGCATCATTGTCCTCAATAGTTATTATTTTTTTATCAATAAGGTATTGGATGATGTTTTTGAGTTGAATACAATTTGATGTTGTGTGTCCCTTTATTTTGTGAAAATCACAAAGGTTCTTCTCGGTATACCATGGTGGTTTAACTTGAGGGTCTTGATAATTTTCATAAATGGGGATTTTGATGAGATTTGCTTGTACCAACTGTTGCATGACTAATTAAATTGGTTCCCCAAGTGGTGTGTATTTTTCATTTGTTACCTTGTGAGATTTGTACTTTAAATTGACGTTGTGGTGATTGATTTTGGAGATGTGATGATTGATCTTTGAGATGTGGTGATTGATCTTTGATATATGGAGGTTGGGATTGTTGTTGATATTGTTGATCTTGATATCTAACTTCTTGACATTGGAGATATTGTTCTTGATGTGGTTGTGGACACAACTCAATGCTTTGATGAAACGGTTTAACCAATGGAAGAGTGTATTGATTTTGGGGTGGAGATGTCTCTCGGTGCAATGACTGAATTATTTTGGCAAGTGAAGCAATTTCATCTCGCAAAATTTGATCTTGATTTTGATCTTGAAGCCATTAATATAGTTGATTTGGTTTTTGTTGAAGCAGATTTGGAATGTATATTTGTGGCGTTTGTACGTGATCATGGACAAATTGATTTTGGACAATGTTCTGATTTGGGATGATGTTTAGATTTTGCATTATAGGTTGAAATTGAACATTGTTATGGTTGGGAATCACATTGCCTTGATTTAGGTAACTTTGATTTTGCATGGTGTTACCTTGACTTGGATCAATACATAGAGTCATTAACATATTGTTTGGACTTTAAACAACATTTGACCTCTAAGGGATTTAGGACCAATGATGAGATAAAAGATGAAAGGGGTCAATGATATGGGTATTGAACTTTTAGGAACTTTGGATCAATGCTAGACTTTAGGATTTTAGGATTTTTGATTTTGGGTTTGATTTGGATTTGACTTGGATTTGATTTGGATTTGATTTGGATGAACTTATAAACTCCAAGATGTTGGATGTTATCTTGGAATAAACTTGTCTATAAGGATGATAATTTAACTAGGTTAATGAGGAAGGATTCATCCACACACACTTAGCCAAACAGGGTGATTTTTGATGTTGATTTGAAGGATTTTACAAAAATTATAGTATGAATGATTTTTCCAATGGTTCAAAAGTTGTTTGTGAGATGGGATTTGATTGGTGTTTGAGATAGATGAAATGATTGATTTGATCCTAAATGAACCTAAGAGGGACTTGTTTACAAGACCAAGGTTTTGAAGAACATGCTTTTCCCTAAGAGTACTTCAAACCAAAAGATCAATGTTTGCTCAAAAGACCACAAGACAAAAGATAAACAAGCACATGTGTGGGGTTCAATTGATTTCATCTTGATTAATGAATTTCTTTTACCACATCCAATGTCTTGCTTATGTTTCAAACTAAATGTCTATGTCTTAACTACTTTTCATTCTAGAATGTCCATTATGTGAAAATAAAGGTTTCAAGAGCATAGTTTCCTATGTTGACTTTGGAGAGAGAAAATTGAGATATAGGCCCTAATACTTAGAAGCCTCTAAGGATAAATCCCTAGGGATGAGCAGTAATACTTGGACTTTTCAAAGGAATTTTCATCTTCCAAAGGGTTTGAAGTTTGATGACTTTTTCAAATGTTTGTTTTTGGATCCAAACAATGTGTTTAACTGGCTCAAAGATTGCACAACCCTAGGATGGAAAAGAAAATATTTGTTGAATTCCCACTTGGATAAATCTAGTTGTGCTTATTCAAAGTGGATGATTAGAAGCTTGACCACACTAGTTCCCCTCCATGACACTCACTTCTATAGGTCATCCAAGCTTCAATTCTCATTAATCTCCCATGACGAGCTTTTCATCTCTACAAATAATCATAAATATGTGGGACGGCTCTAGAGGTCTGACCTCCTGATGCCAACAAATATTGGGACTTTGGATTCTAAACAAAGGTCCGTACTAAGGGCATCTAGTTTAGGGGGTGTAATGATAAACTCCTTGTGAGAGATCTCCCAACCCTTAGAACAAGGGCTTTACACATCATAAAGACACTCGGGGAGAGTTATCATACACCGCTTCCCATTGTTTATGATTTTCATTGCAACCACAAATTTATATAGCGGTTTGGAAGAGTTTGGCTTATGCTCATTACCGCTTGGGTCGTTCCCTTGGGGTGAGTACATTTTCCCACCAAGGCAGACACTCTAAGGATAAACAATGACGAAGGAGTATGTTTGTAGTTCGATCAATCTTTGTTTGTGTGAACAAAGAGAGAACACACACAATGTCCTTTCTCACACTAGCAAGCTTTGTTCAATTTTAAGATCCCAAATTTGAAATGTGGAGGCAATCTTTTAGACAACCTAATATCAAAAAAATTCTTTTGATTCTCAAGATCATCGTGAAGCACGAGAGAAGTGCATACACATTTCAATGGCATTATTTTGTAAAAAAGATTACAAAACAAGATAAGCATGTGTTCATTTTAGACCTCAAAAGCAATAGTGAGCTCTTTCTAAAGTACCAAACTTGAGTGTGAAGTTGATTGTTCAATTTTAGTCCCAAATAAAAATTCTAGTAAGTGTCTAAGGTTCAATTTTAACCAACTTGAAAAAGCTTGAGTTGTAGGCTAATTTTATGCCCAAAATAATTCTAGTTGGTCCTAAAGCATGAAAGGAAAATATATGATAGGTTATTCTCCCATGAGTGTTTAAAAACACTATTACAATGATTATCAAATGCTTTTTCTTTCATTTCCATGCTCCATGATCTTTTAAAACCTATAATCCAAGCTCCAAATGTTAGATGAAATCAAGAAACAAGAAGATATGAGGATTAGATAAATGATTAAGCATAGAAACCCTAAAACTTAGACCAAGTTTCATTGCGGTTTGACATTAGGTGAAAATTTAAAAATTTTAACTCCATAAAAGTTAAGAAAAACCTACACCATTGCATATTTTATGAAATTCTACCACATTTAAAAAAAAAAGATTTGAAAAAGACATTCATATGACCAAGATATGGTCATTTTAAGATTGACTATAAAAGAAAAAAAAAATAAGAGCATATGCGCTAAAATAGAGAGCATATGCGCTAAAACAAAGAGTAAATGCAGTAAAATATCCTGTATATGCACAGAAATAGGAGGTAAATGCACTGAAATAGGAGGGAAATGCGCCAAAACCGGAGGGAAATGTGCTAAAACAAGAGGTAAATGCATTGGAACATGAGGTAAATGCATTGGTTTGGTCGTGGATGCGTCAAAAGTCACCACCAATGCATTGAAACGGACAGTGGATGCACTACAACGGAAGACCTATTGACGAAACTTGCTAGAAAAATATTAAAAATGGGACTACGCCCCAAGGTGGGTGCCAAAATGTGAACACTTCAGCCTAGACCTGTTCAAAACATGGACAAACAAACAAACATTAGTCCTTAAACAAGTTTATACCAAACATTCCCTATGAAATTCATTCAAGCATAAGAACAAGAAAACAACATAAAATATCAAATAAAAGCTAATGAAATCTCACTTGAATGCTCAAACCAGCATCCCATGGGGGAATTGGTGCTTCTTTGATGTGGAAAGAAGCCCTTTCCCAATTCGTTGATAAGCTTGATGATGATTGATTGATCCTTGATGAAAAATGTCAATAACCTAGCTATCGATGACGAATTCTATTATGACGTGGATGAAAATGTGAATGAACTTGCATAAACTTGTGGATAATAACCTTGCATCAAAATTTGGATGATTGTGGATCCTAAATCAATAGAGAAGGCCTCTATTTATAATGGAGAAGGATGAAGTCCATTGAAGAATAGGAGGAATGTGGGATTAAAGAAAGGACCAATGGCATTGTGCCACTTGTCAACATGCTAATGAAGGAGAGTAGAGCACATTTTGAACAATGTGCATGTTAAATGCATGTAGGTGAAAATTGAATTTGAAGAGATGACTTGTGTAAGAGGAGGTGTAAGAGGACTTAATGCCAAGTTGGCTCAAGGAGAGGACATGTAAGAGCTAGATGGATATACCTGATGGATATTGTGTCATTTAAAACAATTATTTTATATATTGATGGATTGAATGTAACAAAAAGCTAGACTGATATAATTTGCTTTAGTCATTTCAATTTATTTTGTACTCTTCTTTGCCTTGTTTACTATTGTTCGTTATTTTATAGTTATTTTTTGGGCCTATTTTTATATGGTATCAAAGCTATATATTTTTTAACAAAGCTAAGACATTGGTAGATTGATATTTATTTAGCTAGATAATCTTGCTTTGAAATGGATTGATCTATTTATTTAAAGGTTGAATTTTTTTAACATGGGCTCTTCAAATAAATTTTTTCTAATATTTGATGGAAGTGGTTTTGAAGATTGAAGGATTTCTTGAACAATATTTCTTTGAGATAAGAGACTCTATGGAGAATATTGAATAACGAGATTGGAGAACCTCAACCAAACAAATAAATTGAGTTGTTGAAATGTAAGTTGGAGCAAGCTAGAGGTATAATTGGTAAGGATTTGAGATCTTTAGTCCCAATTGAATATTTTTTGATGTTGATAATCCAATAGAGCAATGGAAAAATTTAGAAAATATTATAAAGATGCAAATATTGCTAGCACATTTAGCATTTTAGAAAAATTGGTGAACTTAGAGTCTACAGATTTTGAAAAAAATGTTGATTACTTTAATGAGATAACATATTTAAATGCCCATTAAAGAAAATAGGTGTTGAATATGCAAAATATAAAATAAAAATCAATTGATTGCAATAGTTGAAATTAAGCTTCCCCAACCATACAAGATATTTAAACAATCAAGAAAAAGGGTTATTCAATTAAATCCCAATGACCCCAACAAACTCTTTATCAATTTTGTAAGTCAATTTTAGATGAAGTCTATTTTATTAAGGAGGAATATATAAAGAAGAATCATCCATATGCAGTTAAGGGTAAATAATTTTCTAGATATGTTGATGGAAAGAAGAATTGGAAAGGAAATAATAATTTAGTCCAATGATCATTGTGGAGGTAAGAATCACATGGATTTTGTTTTTTTTTGAAGAGGTAAAATGAAAGACAAAAATAAAAGCCTAAGAAAAAAGGGTTAAAGGAAGGAAAAACAAATAAACATAGTTTTATGGCCAACTCTAGGAAAGTAAAATCAAGTGTAGAGGTAATCTCTAAATCCGAAATTAAATATAGAGTTAAAGGGGAATAATTTGCTTCAAACTCTAATGAATAATGGATTTTGGATTTTGGAACATATTTGAACTCATGAATTGGGATAGATTTTTTTTATTGATTTTTCATGAAGGTAAAAATTCAAATCAAGAAATTACCATTGACAATAAAATGAAATTTTCAATATTTAGACTAGATATTGTGGAATAAAACATTCAAAAATATTTTATTGGTTAAAAGATTGGGGGTGAATCTTAGTTTTTACGCCGAAGGCGTATCCTTATTTGAAGAAGACAAAGCTAAAAATGCCAATCAATAGTTTATATCAATTTACCGACCATTAAATGAATCTTAGCTGTTCATCATTTTTCACCATATTTTCGACTGTTTTTCACCACTTTTTCGCTGCTTTCCCCGCAGCTTAAGGTTTTGATGAGGGTTTTTTCGCTCCTTTCCCTGCCGCTTAAGGTTGATAATGAGCTACAGGGTAAGAGGCGTGGATATTGTATCATTCTATGCTTCCACAAATTAATAAAACAAAGCCCGTCCTGCCCGCTTGTCCACCGTAATATATCCCTCGTATTGCTGGAAATTTACTTCCGGCCGACCCGACAGTTTATCGATTAAATCCTCTGCCGGTCCTGCCTTAATCTTCACTACACTAATAAGTAAAATTTGTACCACAAAACAAAGCCATAGCCAGATTTTGGCGGACAGTCAATCAACATCTCGGATGCAAACGAAATTCATAGATAAAAATGACAATCCACAATTTGAGGATAGAAATAAAAAATACTATTTGCATGCGATTGAATAAAAAATCGATTTTCATCCCGGGCTTCTCGAAAGGAGGTAATTGTAGGTCATAATGTAAATTAAACAACCTACCATGTTACTTAGGTAGTGGTTGCGAATTTTCTTATTTTGGTCTAGAACCCTAATTTTAAAAATATAAAAAATTCCTTCCACATTCTTGGGGGCATAAATTTGTAGAACCCCAAAGAAGAAATTAAACTGTGAAGTAATTATTATCTTGTCATATTGTTTTAATTTCGTCATTTGTTTTTAAATGTGAAAAGGGATGTATGTGTAATATTTGTTATTTTATTTTTTTACAATTTATTATACTTATGATAAATAATATATTATATTTTTAAATAAAAATATTAATTATATAAAATGATAAAAATTTATAATTAATAATAAATAATTTAATTATACTTATTATTATATATTATATTTTTAAATCAAAATATTAATTACATATAATTAAAATTTATAATTAATAATTATTATAGTTTTATATAGTACAAAAAATAGATCAAAAATTTATCCAGATACTTTCCACACTTCTGCAACGTACCCATTGCATACTAAGGTGCACTCGCTAATAATGTATAAAGTTACTATTTTAATTATGAGTTTGTTTTTACTATTGATCAAGTCATTTTTAGAGGAAAAAAAGACCCATGCATTTTCTCACTTTTATTCAACGAACCAGACGCTATAAGGTGCTTTACTTGAGAACATTAATAAAAAATTCAATGAACCAGACGCAGCTCATAAATATATCCAACAATATCTGGAAACATTTGTATTTCCAGATACTGTGAATGCCAGCTTGAAAAATAGTATACGTGAAGGGTCAATGCAAGCATGAAAAATAATAAACATTTTCTGCCTCTGCCATCGCATTTATATCATTGGTACTTAACAACGAAATTTCCTTTCAGCGACGTCATTGTGGTTCCCGAGTATTTCAAAAGCGGCAGTATTTATTATGCACTCTGAATGCCAGCTTAAAAAGTACTGAAAGTGTGAACATGAAAATGGTTCAAGAAATTTTACTAGCCTATTACGAGTACGTCTACCACAATTGTCAATTCTAACACATGAAAAATTAATGGACGAATTGAAGGGTAGAACTTTTTACCTCTGGTCTACAAGATTTGGAATCAGGGTCGAACTTTCATTGTCACATTTATTATGGTTCCCGAGTATTTCAAAAGCGACAGTATTTATTATGCACTATGATTGCCAGCTAAAAAAGTACTGAAAACGTGAACAAGAAAATGGTTCGAGACATTTTACTAACCTATTACAAGTACGTCTACCACAGTTGTCAATTCTAACACATCTCGAAGTAATGGATGAATTGAAGGGTAGACCATTCTACCTCTGGTCTACAAGATTTGGAATCAGTGTTCGAGTAAATGGACACCCTCCCGATGTGCGATTCTTAAGAACTCTTCTGAAAAATTTATGACGATCCCATGCATCTGCCGAAACTCTAATGTATTATCAATTTCCTTGTACTATTCAAAGAGGATTTATATCTGAATGTTTATTACTTCCTAGAAATTTCCTATACTTACATTAAAGTCCCGTACAAATAGATCTCACCAAATTTATCGTAGGGTGAAATGCTTTACAGAGGGAGGAGCATGGGTTTTTTGTCACAGTTCTTGCTCTGGCCTACAATAGTATGAGAGTACAACTTCCTTAGCCTTTTTGGCGGTAAATTTACCCTTAGCTTTAAGGTGCTTTAAGATCAAACCCATCAACTGACACTGTGTTGGCATTAAAGTTCAAATTGATTACAAAGTGGGTTATTTTGTTATATGCTTTTCTGCTGGCTGCATACTTGCAGTTGAGTTATTATGTTTGTAAGTACAACTGGATTTGTATGTTGTGGGAATCAAAGTTCTTTTTTCATATCCAGTCTTTTTATTGGAGATTGATATTTATTATATTTGTATCTTTCTTTAAACTTCAATCTAATATAAAAAAATAAAAAATCAAATTGATATTTTTAATATTTGTATCTTTCTTTTGTTTTGTTCAATACAAAAAAAAATTGATTGATAAATTGAAAGATTAAAGTAAAATTCAGACATTATTGAATACCAGCTAAGGTATTTGCATTCACTCTCATTAATGCATCCAGTGATGTCTGAATTTTAAGGTATTGTGAATGCCCGCTTTCATTTGTACTCATTGGATTTGGAAAATTGGATCCTTCTATAACAGATTAAATTTGTTATCCTCAAAGTTATTTATAAAGTCGTCTAAAATAAATGCAAACAAAAATTAAAAAATAATATTATATTATTATAAATATTTTAGTATTTATAATTAAGAATTAATAATTATATTATAATTATAGAATATAACATCAATCATAATATTTATAATAATTGTATTAATTCTTAATCTATTTATTTTTATAATAAATTTCTTAGTAAAAAATAGTTATATATTTAATAAATTAGCACATGAAGTAAATAATTTAATTTTGTTTCATTTAAACAAAATCAATTTCAAGGATGAAGAGTCAACAATAAGTATAATTTAGAAGGTTTCCTTGATATATATCTTTGCATCAATGAAATGATCACTATACTAATAACATCAAATTCTTAATAGGGGCATTATTTCTTAGAGACAAGTCCACTAACCTCTTCTAACTTTTATTTCTCAACTGAAAAAAGTAATATTAATGGTTGTTTGAATGCATTTATTAGTTATTTATTAATAGTCTACCTTTTCTTATTAAAAATCTACATGGATCTATAGAAAATACTTGAATATTCATATTGAACTTCATTAGGCACTTCTTAGTTTATTAAATTAATAATAGTAGTATACATATCTCTTCCCCACCAAGGACTAAATCAATTTATTTTTGTTGATAAGCTCCAAGTACATCACATAATTATGAAATGAAGCAATTTGGGTTATATATCTATATAAAGTCCTAGAAGTATATCTTGAGTAGTCTATGCAAGCACCTATTTCTTTATCAATCAATGCATTCTATTTAATAGTCTTCACAAATAATATAGATATTATCTCATCTATTATGTTCTATTATATATTTGAATTGTCTATAATAATTTAGAAATCTATACTAGCTAATTGGTCTCTAATAGCATTTTCACTAGTGGCTAATTTCATTTTTGAAAAAGTCCAATTTCATGAGAGATAATAATAAATAATATTTGGCCATAATTGATCCTCATATTAAAGTAAAACTTTCAATGATAATAAATTCATCATTTTAGCAATGGTCCTAGTAATAGAAACATTTTGGATAGGGTTTTCTAATATATTCACTAGAATCTAATCAAATTTTCTATAAAATTTCAACCCAAGTCAAACTATTGGATCAATTTTTCTTGAAATATTTTCCACTAAGTCAAGTAATTTTAATTATTTATTCTATTTCTTAAGATTAATGTAGACATAGAAAATATTTATTGCTTATTTATTTCATTTATAATAGCCTTGCATTTTGCCCCTAATTGAAAATAATATAGTTTGTTCTTGATCAAGATCCATTATCAAACATGTCAGTTTTAGAAGATAATTATTGAGATAAGAGCTTCTTCTAGTCAAAATAGTAGATATCATAATCAACTAAAATAATCATTTCATTAAGTCGCATGCTACTTCAACCTAAGCAATAATATTAACTTATCCAACATTGCAAGAAATATTTTTTAACACATTTTTATGTGAATTCTATTAGAAATGAAGATCTAGTTTTGAGGAGTCGGTCAAAATTATATTAAAATTTAAATTTGATAATGAAATAATAGAATATGTAAAGATTGTCACCCTTATCTTTCCTACATGTTATATACAAACATGCTCTAACATTGTAATATGTTTTTAAGTCCCTATTTTTTTAATTTATGCAACATCTAACTGTATCGCGTGGTGAATTGTGTAATGTGAGTAAATGAACATTAAAACCACACAATCAACGAAACATTTACATTAAGGAAATCAAAATAACAAATAAACTTGATAAAACTATTCAAAATCATTCCATTGTTTCCTATCTTAAAGGATTCATTAAATCATATTGGCTCTCATATTTGTGTATGCACTATGACTGTTAGAATGCCAACCTGAGGAATGGAATGCTAAAAGATGAAATATAAACATTCCTACATGATGATTGATAGCTATATGATATGTTGTGAATGAGTGGTGATACTATGATAATGGATATGATGCTAAAGACTATGATGCAAATGTTGTATAAAAACTACTATGATAATGGAAATGCATCTAATAACTAAGCCATGATTTTAAATTAATATGTATGCAACATTGTATCGCATGTGAGTAAATGAACATTAAAACCACACAATCAACGAAACATTTACATTAAGGAAATCAAAATAACAAATAAACTTGATAAAACTATTCCTCAAAATCATTCCATTGTTTCCTATCTTAAAGGATTCATTAAATCATATTGGCTCTCATATTTGTGTATGCACTATGACTGTTAGAATGCCAACCTGAGGAATGGAATGCTAAAAGATGCAAGAAATATAAACATTCCTACATGATGATTGATAGCTATATGATATGTTGTGAATGATAGTGGTGATACTATGATAATGGATATGATGCTAAAGACTATGATGCAAATGTTGTATAAAAACTACTATGATAATGGAAATGCATCTAATAACTAAGCCATGATTTTAAATTAATATGATTCTACAATGCTAAAGGTGTGTGTAGGATCATCATGGAAAAAATAGGTCTATGGCAAAAAATTTTAAAAATCGAAGTTAGCAACTTTGGACGTGAAAATTTGAATAAGTTATCTATATTATTTTAAAAAATATGTAAGAATAAAAATCTGTAGAAAATTGAATGTAGTTTCTCTAAACCCACTAGGGTTTGTTTAAAAAAAAAAATCTATTTTATGTGAAAAATTTGAAATTTTAAATGTAGTGGTATTTAAATTCTGTGGAAAATAAGAAGTAGGTAGTTTGTTCCACCACCCCAACCACACAATAAAATGATAATATATTTTATAAATATTTTAGATATAAGTAAAGGACCCATGCCCCGATGTGATGCATATTTTATAATATTTTTCAAGCAACAATTAATTATAATTATTTTATTACAACTTTTTAAAAATATAAAATTGTGACAAGTCCCACCACCTTAACTTGGTCAAACTTCATGAAAAACTAATTTTTCTTTTTAATCCTATAGTATGCAAAGTATAGAATGTGACACATGTTTTGGATCCAAAAATTGTGATACCTTTTGAAAGCTATAGATATTTTTCAATCAGCCTATCAATAAGGACTTTAGTCATAATTTGAATAGAAAATGAATAATAATTACTTATTAAATTCAAATTAAAGCATAATTTATATCAGTGGAAAGCTGAGAATCTCCTTTAAAAACCCTTTTCATTTCATCAATTTTGGGTAAAAAGATAGTCATCAACCACATAACCATCATATTGCCACTTTTTGGCCCATCATGATCTTGCACATACCTCTAAATGATAAATGCTTAAATGCTCTAAATGCTCAAAGGAAAATTCCACAGAGTAAGTTTGCTCAAAGATGGGATGCATTTGCTGTAGAATGGGGATGTATTTATAAGATTTTAAGGCATATTGTGATGTGGCAACAACCAATGGTTAGGATTTCAGCTGGAGAGATGAACAGTGGAGAATGAAGAAGTTAGAGGGAATCATGGAGGATGTTCCCTTTAAAAGAGCACTTTACCAAGTGTTTAGAAGAATAAATGAAATGGAGGAGCCAAGTGTCCAAGGTTGTTTCAAAATTGGTTGAGGATAATTCCATTTAAATTCATGAGACACTTGATGATGTGGCAAGAGGAGAAGTTGGAGACATGTATCTAAATTCAAATTTGGAAGTATTCAAATTTAGTGAGAAAATATTAACTAAATAAAACAAACCATTTGAATTTTTTTATTTAATTAAAATTAGAAGAATGTGATTTAAGATTAGAAGAATTAGAAAGTGTGAACTATATAAATAAGTTTAGAATTTATTTAGAAGTAGAGGTTCATTAATTAAATACCTTGTATTTAATTAATTAATTATCCTGACTAATTTTAGGTGTATACATTTTTCCCTTCTTTGAAGTAATGTGTTTACACATTGCTTCAAAGAAAAAATTGTTGATGATGCCGACAAAAAAAAAATTTGATATGCCCCAGATGTTGATTTTTCAAGTGATACTAGATATATGCCCCCTCAAGAGATAAATCGATGATTTTTGAATTTTTAGGATTTTTTGAATTTTTGAATTTTTTTATGATTTTTCTAATGATTTGATGATGATTTTCAAATTTTATGACATAGAGATGATTTATCTCCTGAAAAATGATGTTGAACCTGTCAAGTGATGAAATGATTAATTAAAGCCCCTTTGAAAAATAAAATAAATAAATCCCATAAAATTCCCACTTAATCACCCTTTAAAAGGTAAAAAGGAATGTGATTTACCCTCATTTGTGCATTTGGATTTTGAAAATTTGGAGTGAAATTGAGCAATTGAGCAACATTTGAGAAAGATGGTGATTCCCCACCACACACCAATTCGAGTGCGTGCGAGGTCACAACCACTCGACCGCGTATGGACCTCAGGTGCATACCTCGAAAAACTCCCTTGTGGTTTTGAATTTCATTTTCTCGCATTTTTTTCACGTTTAAATTATGCTTTTCACGTTTTAGCATATTTGGTCTCTGATGTAGCGCATTGGGTGTCTGTTCTAGCGCATAGTGACTTTTAGTGCATTGGGTTAGATTTTTAGCGTATCCATGAAATGTTATAGCGCATATAGTAAAATAGTGCATGCATGCATATATTTAGCGCATTTGATGAATGATGTAACACAACTAGTTTCTTAGCACATAGGTGATATTTTATAGTGCAATAGGTCAATGTCTTAGCACATAGATCAGTTTAGCGCATTGATGAAATTTAATAGCGCATTGATGAAATTAAATGCTGCATATGGTGATTTGGCGCATAGAGACCCCGTAATGGCACATCAGTGAAATTCTCTGGCTCATCCATGTTTTTAGTGCTTTCAGACACTGTTTTAGCACATCTAGTCCAGATTGATGAAATTTGGGTTAGACTCGATTTTGATGATTTTAGATCATGTCAACTGTTGATTTGATAATGTTTGATGATGTTGATAGATTAGATGATGATTGATCTCATGACAGGTGAGATTCAATGATAGATTGATGATGATTTACCTCATGATAGGCGAGGATCAATGATAGATTGATGATGATTGATCTCATGATAAGCGAGGATCAATGATAAAAACTCATGAGATTTGATCAAAGTCTCATCAAAGCTTATTAGATTGATAAGTTGATTGATGTTGATAGATTGATTTGTTGATTTGTGATATATTATGATGATAGGAGCCAGTGAGGACCCTTCAATCTCAGGAGCGATTCTTGAGAACCTAGGATTTGATTCCACATTTGGATTAGGTTGATCTAAATGTGATTGGCGAATGCAAATTGACTTCATTGATTGACATTCCCCAGCATAGGATTAACAGGGGACTTCTAAGCACTTTGGCAAAGAGGTGGCATAGTGACCACAACACCTTCCACCTACCCACTAGCGAGATGACAGTGACACCTGAGGATGTGTATCAGATCCTAAGGATTCCATTCGTCGGAGAGCTGGTTGTGTATGATTCCACTGAGCACAAAGGGACAAATGCATTGCAAAGAGTTTTTGAGGATGATCAGATAAGCGGCTATCAGATCCAATGGCAAGAGATGGTCGATGCCTAAGCTACACTATAGGTTGTGTTCTTGCTGGATTTATCGAAGGTTTTATATGTCCCGACTGCAGGTCGAAGGGACTTTCTATCAAATGGGGTCAGATCTTAGAGAGCATGATTACTCAACAGACATGATATGTGTGGGGCTCCTGCATGCTTGCACACTTATACCACGATCTTCACTAGGTTGTGTATCTCAGGGGCTAGTTTGTCAGCTGGGGTCACATTGTTACAGATATGGGTGTGGGAGCATATAGTTGTCACTCGTCTAGTGGAAAATAGACAGCCGCCAATAGGGAGGCCTTACATTCATAAATACATAGGTCTAGTTATCCAATATAAGTTGGGAAAACTAGAGTATTGGAGGAGAGTGTTGGATGACCTTGAGGTAGTGACATGGAGACCGTACCTTGACTGTGAGCAGTGGTCAGAGGATGACACTGAGATGCCCTATGCATGTTCATCCCAATACCTGATTGGGAGGACATAGTTTGTTATTGAGAGATTCCTCCTGAGGAGAGTGTTGCAATAGTATGGCAAGGTACAAGGCATGCTCCAGGGAGTTGCTCATTATGCATGGTGATGAAAAGATATACCAGAGTGGGGACTTGTGTTATCATATGATGTAGCGATTGAGGAGTACCAGAGATTATAGACAATTACCTGGGATTATCACCTAAACATTATAGAGGCTTTGATTTTAGAGGAGTATGCATAGTACTTCTTTGCACATCCCTTCCCATGGATATCAAGCCCAGATGAGCTAGTGTCGTTGTTAGATGATGAGCCAGCACTGAGACGGAGGAGAGGTGGAGGAGATGACGAGGAGGAGGGAGAGAGTAGTGATGACAAAGATAGAGATGGAGGTGGTGGAGATGGTGATGGAGGTGGAGGTGATGGGGGTGGAGGTGATGAGGGTGGTGGAGATGAGGGTGGTGATGGAGGTGAGGGAAGAGGTGGAT